>JAGIQG010000031.1:11089948-11232448 GCA_024679065.1 Sphyrna mokarran
AATATTGCCCCCTCCCCAGCAGCTCCTTCCCCCCCCGTTGCCCTTATTTTAAAGGGACAGTGCGGGATGACTCTCTCACCTGCTCCTCCAGCTGCTCCTCCTCACCTCCTCGGCGCCTCAGCTCCGTCATGGCGGCTCCGTGCTCCCGCCGCTGGGCCGCTGGGCCGCTGCTCCGACACCGAGATACACTCACGCGCACACACACACACACCGACCGGGAAAGGTTCCGGATCCCCGCCCGGCGCCGCTCACTAACCGCCGCCTGACTCCCAGCACAAGCCGCCGCCCTCTGCTCGCGAGAATCTCCGCTTGCCCGCTCGCCCCACGCTCCTCCCGCCGCCAGGGACAGTGGCGGCGTTGCTGCTGCTGCTCCTCCCGCCGCCAGGGGCAAGTGGAGGCATTCTTCCCGCCGCTAGGGGCAATGGCGGCGCTGTTGTTGCTGCTCCTCCCGCCGCCAGGGACAGTAGAGCGCTGCTGTTCCTCCCGCCCCAGGGGCAGTGGCAACGCTACTGCTCCTCCCTGCCGCTAGAGGCAGTGGAGGCATTGCTGCTGCTCCTCCCGCCACTACAGGCAGTGGCGGCGCTCCTCCCGCCGCCAGGGGCAGTGGCGGCGCTGCTGCTGTTCCTCCCGCCGCTAGAGGCAGTGGAGGCGCCAGCTCTCACCCCCGCCCCATTGCTAATACTGAGCATGTTCAGAGTCTGTGGTGCAGTCGGTAGAGCGGCCGGCTTCTGAAGCAGAAACTACGGGTTCGAATCCCATTCAGGAACTTCAGTGGTTTGAGAGAAAAGTGCATTCACACAAGATCTCTCCAATGAAGTCTCACAACATTAGGTTAAAGTTCGACAGGTTTATTTGATAGCACTAAAACTCATCTGCTTCATCCTAGAGCCTAACGTCTTCACTTTTAACAAACAGTTTTTCATCCAGTGACATGGAACAGTCGTGGGAACCAAATTCGCACCTCAATATTGCCAACGGTTCTACCAAATAAACCTGTCGGACTTTAACCTGATGCTGTGAGACTTCTTACTATGCCTACCCAAATCCAATGCTGGCACCTCCACATAATCCCTACAATGTAGGGGAAGGCCATTTGGCCCATTGAATCTGCACTGCCTCACTGACAGAGCATCTAATCCTCGATAACTCCTTAACCATCTTTGATTTATTATTGTCGCATGTAAGATTGCTTTCTATGGTTCATCTGTAAAAGTTGGTGGGACACTTAGCAATCAATCTAACCCACACATCTTTGGAGTGTGGGAGGAAACGTACATAGACACGGGGAAAATGTGTAGAGTTCATAGAGACAGTGGCCCAAGCTGGGAATCGAACCTGGGTCTCTGGTGTTGTGAGGCAGCAGTGCTAATCACTGTGCTACTGTATTTCTCTTTTGAATGGAGTTACCTCACATTAAATTGATCTGACTCCACACGCTTGCCTTAACATTATACTTAGTACACTTTCCTTCTCCTTGATGTACTCTATGAACAGTGTTCTTTGTATAGAGCGCAAGGAACAATACTTTTCACTTTTCCCAATACATATGAGAATAATAAATCCAATCAAAACTGCTGAGTTTTTCCAGCATTTTTTGTTTTTGCAGCAGGATAAATATCTAGAGTTATGGGGATTAGGTGGTGTTGTCCGCCCAGACCCGAAGGGCTGAATAGAACATAGAACACAGAACAATACAGCACAAACAGGCCCTTCGGCCCACGAATTGCGCCGATCACATCTATCAATCCACAGACCTATCTATAACCCCCTATCCCATTAGTTCCCATATACTCATCCAGAAGTCTTTTAAAAGACCCCAGCGAGTTTGCCTCTACCACCTCTGACGGCAGCCGATTCCATTCACTCACCACCCTCTGAGTGAAAAAACTTACCCCTAACATCCCCTCTGTATTTGCTTCCCTGCACCTTAAATCTGTGTCCTCTCGTATTAACCATTTCAGCTCGGGGAAATAGCCTCTGAGAATCCACCCTATCTATTCCTCTCAACATTTTATAAACCTCTATCAGGTCGCCTCTCAACCTACATCTCTCCAATGAGAAGAGTCCCAGCTCCCTCAACCTATCTTCATAAGGCATGCCTCCCAATTCAGACAGCATCCTTGTAAACCTCCTCTGCACTCTTTCAATAGCTTCCACATCCTTCCTATAATGAGGCGACCAGAACTGCACACAGTACTCCAAGTAAGGAATGGCTTCCTTTTTGCACTGTAGGGAGTCTTATGATTTAACAGTCTGAAATTCTCCTCTGGTGATAATAGTTCGCCATGTGGAGATGTCAGCTTTGGACTGGGGTCAAGAATTCTCACAGCATCAGATTAAAGTCCAACAGATTTATTTGGCAGCGCATAGTTTGTAACTATCAGCTTCTCAGAGGCTACAATATGTGGTGTATATGCCGAGAGAGCTTGCAATGCACACACAGGTTTCTCAGTGAAAGCTTGCAAAAGGACAGAGGGCTGCAAGATTGGGTTTAAAAGTTGCAGAAGGAAGTGGCAATTTGGCGCCTTTACCATATACGGCAAGGCTGATTTGCATGAGGTTATATGAGGAAGTGAGAGGATCATGGGCCTTCTCATTGCTGGCACTGCCTTGTGTGTGTGTATGTGAGAGAGTGAGAGGCCGCTGCAGTTTGTTCTTTGCAATCGGTACACTTTATTGAAGTCTCAGAGCCCTCCCTGGTTACTTTTAGTCTTTTTTTTAAAATTTCTCTGTGTGTTGCCTTTGTTGTTTGCAACTGCTCGCCGAGATGTTCGAAGCTCGCTTGGTGCAGGGCAGCATCCTGAAAAAGGTGCTGGAGGCCCTCAAGGATCTGATCACCGAGGCTTGTTGGGACATCAGTTCGACCGGCATCAGCCTGCAATCCATGGACAGCTCGCATGTGTCTCTGGTGCAGCTGACACTCCGCAGCGATGGCTTCGATACATACCGCTGTGATAGGAACCTGGCCATGGGAGTGAACCTCAGCAGGTAGGGGCAACTGCACACACACTAACAGCACAGGGAGTCACAGGATAATAAAGGCAAAAAAACTACTGTGTGACAGAGAGAGAGAGTGAATGTAACAATGCTGTTTCAGTATACATCATTCATTTAATTCCAGTAAATTAAAACAGATCACCCCCATCATAGATTTTAATTTCAGTGAATGAAAACACAACCCCCCTCCCCGCAAAATTCCAGCCATTAAAATAAGAATGGAACCCCCCCCCAAAAAAATCATAATTTAAATCCAGTGAATGAAAACACAGATCCAGAAGATTATAATTTTTATTCAGTAAAATAAAAATTGACCCAAAAAATCATTTAATTGCAGGGAATTAGAACACAGTCCCCAGAAAATCATAAATTTAATTCCAGTGAATTAGAACAAACCCCCCCAAAAATCCATAATTTAATTCCAGTGAATTAAAATACAGTCCCCAGAAAATCATAATTTAATTCCAGTGAATTAGAATACAGTCCCCAGAAAATGATAGTTTTTAATTGGGGTAAAATCACTGCCAATAAAGAGTGATGATCTTCAGAAGGTGACTGTAAATATTAGAGTTGAATTTCCATGTATTTGTTTTAACTCTGGCCTACTGATATGTGAATGCAGTGGGTGATGAGGCTTTATTTGATCTATATAGATATAAAACTCTCTCCCTGACTCTGTTACTTTTGTTACATTTTCCCTCCGTTTTTTGTTACAAAAAGGCGCCACTGGGCCTGCTGTGACGTCATTTGCGCGCGAAGGGAGTTGGCGGGAAGCTGCCCAGATTGTTACACTTCATTCATTCATTCATTCATTGTAAAACCCTGCCTGGCTGCTGGGGGGAAAGCTAGTGCTTTATCTCAATGCCTTTCGCTTCTGATCAGTAGTCCTCTCCCTTAGGATATGTAAGAGTGGGGTTATCATTGTGTAACCCAGACTTCTAGATCCTCACCTCTCTATGTGTGCCCCCCTCCCCACCCCTGAACACCGCTCCTGTTTGTCATTCCATCCAAGTGTCACCAACCCCAAGCTGACACCATCTGCAGCTCCTCAATCCCCAGCTCCTTGCTATTTACTCCCAGGTGTCACCACCTCCCCATCTTGATCCCTTCAGTCCTAGGTGTCACTCTGGCTCCTCTACCCTCCTCCCCCCCCACCATCTTCTCCAGATGTCTCTGCCCAGGGTTCTTGACCTCCCTCTTGCAAGTGTCACTGACCCTGGTACGTCAACCACTCCACCTCCAGCTTCTTAGCCCAGGTATCACTGCCTCTCCCCTGGTTCCTGACCCACTCCCTTCCAGCTGCTTACTCTCTGGACTTCTTACACCCCCTCTCCACCCATCTTGCAGGTGTCACCACCTCCATCTTCTTAACCCCAGGTCCCACCAGCTCTTTCGACCCCACCCCCTCCTTCACCCTTTGTGTCTGTGCCCTTTGCCCTGATTGTGCACAGCATTGCCCATGTGAATTCTCAGCTTTGTCTTCCAGTTTGTTGACCATTCTGGGTCACTCTTGCTGTTCTTTGACCAGTGAAGTTATCAGGATGCCTGATCTTCCAGATACTGTCAGCACCCAAACCAGCTCTTGAGATGTTCTGGGGGGCATGCCTGATTGGTCACACAACCTTTTCTTGGCAAATATTGAAACGTAGGGGTTAAAGAAGATGCGCTTCTCACCCTCTGCTTCATATACACAGGGAAGTAGCAACCTCCCAGATTCCTCCTATTCTGAGACATTAGTCCTGCAGCCTACAGAACATTCCTTCCATCAATCCCATGCCAGCCTCATTGTTCCTCAGCCATTCCCACTGTTTCCCAGTCCAATACAAAAATGCTGCAGAGAAGCTGGACATCTGAGTTTCAGGAGCAGCAGTGCTGGGGACATTCAGCAGGCGAGATGGAGAATTGTTCTGGGTCAGTGCGGCTTCCCCTCAGAATGGAGGGGTAACCCAGGCCCAGAGCGAAGCTCAGATCTGTCACACTAACGTATAGAAGATAATGGTGTGAGTGGGTCACAGTATAGAGTTCAGTGGGGTTCACGGTGAACTCATCACGTTATTAGGGCTGGATCAGTGAGCGTCAATCTGCTTCCTTTCTGCAGCATGTCCAAAATTCTCAAATGTGCCGGCAATGAAGACATCATCACACTGAGAGCAGAGGACAATGCAGACACACTGGCACTGGTGTTTGAGTCACAGAGTGAGTATCAGGTGTCTGTATTAATGTGTCTGTCTGTTGAGTCTGTGTGTGAAAGTGAAGCTGTGCTAGTGACAGTGTAACTGCAACTAGTGTGACAGCAAGGTGGGCTAAGTTCAGCTCCACATGCACCAGGTGTCAGAGCTGTACCCCCTTTTACCTTTTGAATCAAAGCTGCTGACTGTCGATAAACAATGACAAACAAAAATTGACTTGACAGAGTCCCCTGATTGATCTTAGAACATCCAAAGTACAGAAGGAGGCTATTCGGCCCATTGGGTCTGCACCAACTCCCCGACAGAGCATCTTACTGCATCGGGCCCTATTCTAGTAACTCCGTATATTTATCCTGCTAATCCTCAAAATCGACCCGCTTGTGACACTAAGGGACAACTTACCATGGCCAATTCCCCCTAAGTTGATCATCTTGGAGTAATTTAGCATGGATAATCCACCTAACTTGCACATCTATGGCCTGTGGGAGGAAACTGGAGCACCTGGAGGAAACCCATGCAGATACGGGGCGAACATGCAAACTCCATACAGACAGTGACCCAAGGCTTCTGTCAGTCTTGTTTGAAGGTTATTCTGAACCCTTTGAGACAGAGAGCACATTCTAGAATTTTAGGATGTTGTATTTCTCAAAGCTAATTTCACTCATGTTAGTGTCTGTCCCTCAACTTGAACTCATTGACAACTGAGTCAATTTAAGCATCCTTATTTTCTTCCTGAGTTTTTGTTCTTGAGTGAAAGCAAGCCTTGGTCTCTGGAGTCCCTGGTCAGTGTGTGAAAGATCTCGATGATTCCCCCTTGCGGAGTGATGTCCAGAGTAACTGCAGCTACGTACACAGATGAAGCATGTGTCCGCTGAGTCATTCTGAGATGTGCTGGGCTGTCGACTTTGATATTTTAGCTCCTTATGTTTTGTTCTAGATCAGGAGAAGGTCTCTGACTACGAGATGAAACTGATGGACCTGGATGTGGAACAGCTTGGAATTCCGGTAAGCGGGATTTTGGCATGTTCACAATGGAATGGGATATGGCTGAAGTGTCACTGTGTCTACCATTTGATTTGATTTATTATTGTCACAGTGAAAAGTATTGTTTCTTGCACTATACTGACAAAGCATACTGTCCATAGAGAAGGAAAGGAGAGCATGCAGAATGTGGTATTATAGTCATAGCAAGGGTGCAGAGAAAGAACATAGAACATTACAGCGCAGAACAGGCCCTTTTCCGACCAATTAACAAACGCCGACCAATTAAGAAAAAGCAATGACCCTCTAACCTAAACCATTCCCTTTTCATCCATAAACTTATCTACTAACCTCTTAAACGCCACCAAACTTGGCGCATCTAAAGAGCAACTTAATGCGAGTAGGTCCATTCAAAAGTCTGATGACAGCAGGGAAAAAATTGTTCTTGAGTTGTTGATATATGTCCTTAGACTTGTGTCTTCTTCCTGACGGAAGAAGGTGGAAGAATGAATGTCTGGGATGCGTGGGGTCCTTAATTATGCTGGCTGGTTTTCTGAGCAGTGGGAAGTGTGGACGGATCCAATGGATTGGGCTACATTCGTGACCCTTTGTAGTTCCTTGTATTCTTGGGCAGAGCAGGAGCCCATACCAAGTTCTGACATAACCAGAAAGAATACTTTCTATGGTGCACCTGTGAAAGTTGGTGAGAATCATAGCAGACATGTGTATTTTGCAGTTGAATCTATTGGGCCAGCTTTGGGGTTAAATTTGCCGAGGGATTGAGATGCATGTTTGATGTGAGCGCAGGAGAGACCACTGCAATGGAGTCAACAGAAACGACCAACAGCACTCAACTTCACGTCGATACTGCCTGATTGCTTTGAACGTTACTTAAACCAATGTTTGAAAGAAACGCAGGAGTTGGGCCCTTGGTCTCGATCCTGCTCCACTACCCAATGCGATCATGACCAATCATAGAATCCTACTGCACAGAAGGAGGCCATTCAGCCCATCGAGTCCACATTAGCCACAATCCCCGCCAGGCCTTACCCTCATAACCCCACACATTTACTCTGCTAATCCCCCTGACAGCGCGTGTCAATTTAGCATGGCCAAGCAACCTCATCTGCACATCTTTGGACTGTGCGAGGAGACCCATGCGGACACAGGGAGAACATGCAAACTCCACCTAGACAGTCACCCGAGGCCGAAAATCAAACCCGGGTCCCTGGCGCCAGGGCAACAGGGCCAAATACTGTGCCACCCCTGCTCTGATTGTAACCTCAACCCCACGTTCTGAGTTACACCCCATAACCTTTCACACACCCCCCCCCCCCTTGCTTAGCAAGAATCTCTCTCGCTCTGCCCCTAAAAGTATTCAGTGACCCTGCTTCCATAACCCTCTGAGGAAGAGAGTTGCAGAGACACCAGTCCCATTAAGTGAAAAAGCTCTCCTCATCTCTGTCCCAAATGGGCAATCCCTTAGTATTAAATCATGAACTCTATTAGACGTGATGTGGAGGTGCCAGCGTTGGAGTGGGCTGGGGGCAATAAGAAGTCTCACAACAGCAGCGTAAAGTCTAACAAGTTTATTTGGAATCACGAGCTTACGGAGCTTCGCTCACCTGATGAAGGGGCAGTGTTCCGAAAGCTCGTGATTCCAATTTAATCTGGTGGTGTGAGACTTTTTCTTGTTGGATATAGAAATGTTTTGGAACATTTACTGAGTGACGTCCAATTTCACAAGCATTTGAACGTTCACGATTGAATCAAATTGTTACCCGCTCTAGCTTTATGCTTTCCTTCTGTGTTTTAAAGACTTGGTTGAGTTTTTGCCTGAAATGCCTGGGAACATTTTAAAGGCTAGAAAAAAATGATGGGTTTGATTTTTTATACATATATGGTAAACATGACACATGTGACTTTGCCATACATAATGTGACTGATCGCTCCATCCTGTGCACTGTCCAGGAGCAGGAATACAGCTGTGTGGTCAAGATGCCCTCGGGAGAATTTGCCAGGATTTGCCGCGATCTCAGCCAGATCGGTGATGCCGTTGTGATCTCCTGTGCCAAGGATGGGGTGAAGTTCTCCGCCAGTGGGGAGCTGGGAACCGGCAACGTGAAGCTGTCCCAGACCAGCAACGTGGACAAGGAGGAGGAAGCGGTGAGTGCCTCTTGATTCAGCGCTGTATCTCCGCAGAGCGGGTGCGAGCAAACGGCTTAGCCAACTTGTTTCAAGTGATAAATCTGTCTGGGATATTGATGTGTCTTGGTGGACCTTACAGCACGGTGGCAGAGTGGTTAGCACTTCTACCTCACTGCAATAGTGTCCCAGATTTGATTTCTGGCCCTGGGTCACTGTATGTGCGGAGTCTGCACGTTCTCCCTGTGTCTGCGTGGGTTTCCTCCAGGTGCTCCACTTTCCTCCCACCCTCCAAAAGATCATAGAATCCCTATGATGCAGAAGGAGGCCCTTCGGCCCCTCGAGTCTGCACTGACCACAATCCCACCCAGGTCCTATTCCTGTAACCCCACGTATTTACCCTGCCAACCCCCTTGAAACTACAAGTCAATTTAGCAAGGCCAGTCCACCTAATCTGCACATCTTTGGACAGTGGGTGGAAACCACGCAGACACGGAGAGAATGTGCAGAGTTAACACAGACAGTCACCCGTCGAACCTGGGTCCCTGGTGCAGTGAAGCAACAGTGCTAACCACTATGCCTTCCTCCCCTCCATGCAGGTCAGGTGGATTGTCCATGCTAAATCAGCGTGAGTGTTGGGGATCAGCAGGGTAAACACCCTGGGGTTTTGGGGATAGGGCCTGGGTTGGACTGTGATCGATACAGACTTGATGGGCCAAATGGCCTCCTTCAGCAATGTAGGGAATCTTGGATTTGCTGATATCCCCAACCGCCTGACCGATTAGAGATATAGAGCCTTAAGTTATCTTCTCATGCCTATTACTCACAGCGCTGGGGACCCGGGTTCGATTCCTAGTCTCGGGTCACTGTCTGTGTGGAGTTTGCACATTGTCCCCGTGTCTGCATGGGTTTCCTCCGGATGCTCCAGTTTCCTCCCCGCACTCCAAAGGTGCGTGGGTTTGGTGGATTGGCCGTGCTAAATTGTCCGAGGATGTGTGGGTTAGGGGGATTAGCGGGGTAAATATGTGGTGTTACGGGGATAGGGCCTGGGTAAGATGCTCTGTAGGAAAGTGGGTACAGACACAATGGGCTGAGTGGCCTTTACTGCCAGGATTCAATGCAAGTCTGTGTTTGCAGCGCACCACACCATACTTCTCTCCTTGTGATGGAGCGGAATATTAATCTCTCTTCCTTTCCTCAGGTGACCATCGAGATGAACGAACCCGTGCAGCTAACCTTTGCCCTGCGGTACCTGAACTTCTTCACGAAAGCTACCCCGCTGTCCCCCACCGTCACACTCAGCATGTCTGCAGACATCCCACTAGGTCTGTATTCCATTGACTCCGATTCTGCCATCTTCTGGGCAATATTTCCACATCTTCCTGGGAGAGTCCTCTTTCAAATAGTTTGAACAAAGTGCACTTGATTTGTGTGTGTTAGCACTGCTGCCTCACAGCGCCAGGGACCTGGGTTCGACTCCACTGTCTGTGTGGAGTCTGCACGTTGTCCCCGTGTCTGCATGGGTTTCCTCCGGATGCTCCGGTTTCCTCCCACAGACTTAAAGATATCCTGGTTAAGTGCACTGGCCGTGCTAAACTACCCTTAGTGTCCCAAGGCGTGTAGTTTAGGTGGATGAGCCAGAGTAAATGTATAGGATTAAAAGGATAGAATGGGATGGGCTGGGGGCTGTTATGAGGTGGGATGGACTTTCGGAGAGTGAGTGCAGACTTGATGGGGTGAATCACCTCCTTCTGCACTTTTGGGATTCTATTATTAATCAAATTGGCAAGGGCAGCACAAGGGAATGTATGAGAAATTGTTTTGGCAACAACAGTCAGTGAGGACAGTAAAGAAAGTTATCTCGGATCCCATCCAATTGCAATGGGATCTTGATCAATTAGGCCAGTGGGCTGAGGAATGGCAGATGGAGTTTAATTGAGACAAATGCAAGGTGATGCATTTTGGTAGATTGAACCAGGGCGGGACTTACTCTGTTAATGGTAGGGGTTTGGGAAGAATTACAGAACAAAATAATCTAGAGTGCTTGGTTTCATTGGTCAGAACATTGAATACAGGAGTTGGGACGTCTTGTTAAAGTTGTACAAGATATTGGTAAGGCCACACTTGCAGTACTGTGTACAATTCTGGTCACCCTATTATAGATAAGATATTATTAAACTAGAAAGAGTGCAGAAAAGATTTACTAGGATGTTACAGGGACTTGATGGATTGAATTATAAGAAGAGGCTGGATAGACTGGGACTTTTTCTCTCTGGAGCGTAGGAGGCTGAGGGATGACCTTACAGAGGTCTAAAAAATAATGAGGGACGAAGACAAGATAGATAGTCAATATCTTTCCCCAAAGGTCGGAAGATCTAAAACTAGAGGGCTTAGGTTCTGTCCGATGAAACCAAGCATGCTGAATACCTTCTTCACCGCTCTGTCCACCTGTGACTCCACTTTCAAGGATCTATGGACATGAACCCCTAGATCTTTTTGTTCTGTAATTCTCCCCAAAGCCCTACCGTTAACTGAGTAAGTCCTTCCCTGATTCAATCAACCAAAATGCGTCACCTCGCATTCATTGAAATTAAACTCCATTTGCCGTTTGTCAGCCCACTGGCCCAATTGATCAAGATCCCACTGCAATTGGAAATAACTTTGTTCACTGTCCTCAGCATGATTTTATGAAAGATAAATCATGTTTGAGTAATTTGCTAGTTTTGTTCAAAGATGTAACAAGCAAGTGGATAATGGGGACCCTGGAGATTTAGTATATCTGGACTTTGGGAAAATATCACACAGAAGGTTAATATACAAGGGTAGTTCACATGGGGGTAGGGGCAATTTATTAGCTTGGATTGATGACTGGTTAACTCAAGACAGAGAGTTCGGAAAAATGGGTCTTTTTCTGATTGGCAAGACAGTAACTACTGGAGTTCAACAGGGTTCAGTCCTCAGGCCCCAACTATTTACAATCTATATTAATGTTTTGGATGCAGGAATAGGTACTATAGCCACATTGCAGATGACACTAAAATAGGCGGGACAGTAAGTTGCAAAGAGGAAATAAACTTACGAATGGATGTCGAAAGGTTAGGTGAATGGGCCAAAATGTGGCAGCTGGAGTTTAATGTGGATAAGTGTGACGTTATTCATATTGGTTGGATAAATGGAAAGGCCACTTATTTTATGGATGGAGAGATACTTGAGAATGCTTTAGTGCGGAGGGATCTGGGTGTCCTTGTGCATGAGTCGCACAAAACTGGTGTACAGCAAGTAATAAGGAAAGGAAATGGAATTTTGGCATTTATAGCTAAAGAAAGAGAGTATCAAAGTCAAGAAGTGTTTGCTGCAGCTATACAAGGCATTGGAGCTGGAGTACTGTGTGCAGCTTTGGTGCTGTTACTTGAGGAAGGATGTAGTGGCATTAGAGGCAGCTCAGACAAGGGTCACTGAATTGATTCCAGAGACGAGGGGCTTGTCTTATGAAGAGGGATTGAGCAGTTTACACCTACACTCTATCGAGCTGGGAAGAATGAGAGGAGATGATATAGGAGGTTGGCAGGGTTGACATAAGAGTGGTTCCTCTTGTTAAATATTCTCGAACGAGAGGCCAGAGTTTGAGGTTAAGGGGTGACAGATTTAAACAGATAAGGGGGAATTACTTCACTCAAAGGGTGGTGAATCGGTGCAATCCTTGATCCCAGAGAGCAGTCAATGCTGGAACATGAAACAGGAGATGTGTTTTTATTTATTGAATGATTATTGTCGTGTGTATTGGGATTCAGTGAAAAGCACTGTTTATTATGTACTACGTAGAGTACAGAGGGGAGAGGGGTCAGAATATACTGTTACAGTTACAGTCGTGTGTCGAGAAAGATGCGTTTAATGTCTGATGGGTTGTTGATTCAAATCTTGAACAGAGAAATGTACCGTGACACACACTCAGTGCGGTACCGAGGTGCCTGAATCTTCAGTGAGGCATGAAACTAAAGCTCCCTGGATAGAAATATGTGAAAGATCCTGTGTTGTGACTCATAAGGTGGGTGGCACGGTGTGGCACTGCTGCCTCAGTGCCAGGAACCTGGGTTCAATCCCTGGCTTAGGTCACCGTTTGTGCAGAGTCTGCACATTCTCCCCATGTCTGAGCGGGTTTCCTGCAGTTTCCTCCCACAGTCCGAAAGACATGCTGATTAGCCCCGTGTACCCGAAAGAGTGCCGAGTGGGGAAATTTCATGGTGACTTCCATTGCAGTGTTAATGTAAGCCTTATTTGTGATGCTAATGCATAAACTTTAAAAACTTTTAGAAGCAGAGTAAGGGAGCTTGAGTCTAGAGCTTCAATGAAACCTGATTTAATCAGTCAGGTCACTAGCCTCTTGCTGACTGCTGTTCAGTAACTTGCAGAGGTTGTAGAAGGAGCAATGAGTTTTCAGCTATTGTTGTTGCTGTGTTGTCTTGTGCTGCTAATGTTTGATTCTTCTTTCCCTAGTGGTTGAGTACAAGATTGCTGACATGGGTCATATCAAATATTACTTGGCACCCAAGATTGAAGATGAGGAGACCTCTTAAGACTGTCCGGTTGGAGACTGACCATGGGGCAGATGTGGCTTTGTAAAGCCTATGTGAAGAGTATTCTCTCTGACCTTGCCTCTGTTACAACATTCCCTCTTTCACAGACATTTGTTGTCCTGTCCTTCCCAAAGTTTTTGTAGATATTTTATGTAAATACGTTGTCCCAAAGTCAAGTTGCTCTTTGTAAGCCTGCGGGAAATGGCAGAAAATAAAATGTTTCCCTGACGTTTGATGTTTCAGTCATGCAGCAATAAGAAAAAAATGCACAGATTTGCAGCTCACTCTGGGGGAATTGACAAACTGAACATTAACAAGTTCTGCGGAATAACTCCTGTCCTGTTAAAGAACGCTGAGCACATGTGGTCCAGTTAGTCATGGAATCACTGCAGTGCAGAAAGAGGCCATTTGGCCCATTGAACCTACACCGATGGTAAGATCGCACCCAGACCTGAAGACTGGTCAGACAGCTGGATAGACCGTGCTTCGAATGAAAGTACAAACACAATGAACTTCCCGGGCATTCTGACTGATTTGCTCTCCCAAATGATTAGAATTGTAGAATTCGAACAGTGGCCAACCTACTCTGCACAATCCCAGCCATTTACCCTTGCAAGTACCCCCCACACAAACAGGGTCAGTCAACCTAACCTGCACATCTTTGGAGTGTGGGAGGAAACATGGGGAGAATGTGCAAATTCCACGCCGATGGTGACCCAAGCCAGGAGTCAAACCCGAGTCTCTGGCGCCGTGAGGCAGCAGTGCTAACCCCCTGTGCCATCCTTACTGAGTGTTTGGATGAGAAATCCAGGGTTTAACTCCCAGCTAGAGCTAGGCAATTGGAATCGCGTAAGCATAAAATGTTCAGTAATAGTGACCGTGGAACCCAATTACTAGGAAGATTCATCTGGTTCCTTCATGTCCTTGAGGGAAGGAAATCTGACATCCTTACCCAGTCTGACCTACATGTGACTCCAGAGCCCTTAGGCATAAGCAACAAATACCGGCCCAACCCACATCCCATAATGAATGACAAAAAGCTGCTTGCTGATGTCCGTATCGCACTGAATCTCTATGCAGTGCAGAAGGATGCCATTTCGCCCATCAAGTCTGCAGTAACCACAATCCCACCCATCCCCTATCTGTAACCTCACGCATTTACCCTGCTAATGTCCCTGACACTAAGGTCAATTTAGCATGGCCAATGCATCTAATCTGTGGACTGTGGGAGGAAACCCAAGATGTAGAGATGCCAGCGTTGGACTGGGGTAAACTCAGTAAGAATCTGGCAACACCAATTTTAAATCCAACCGATTTATTTGATAGTAAATCTGCGAGCTTTCGAATTTTTGTCTTTGTCAGGCAAATGCAGTGTTCTGGTCTGCATTAGCACACATATCAGCACAGTCACAGATTGCTGATTAGAATGTGAATCTCTGCCAACAGGGACATTAACAGGGATTTTGGCTTCATGTCACACTATCTGTAACCCCCATGACTTGCCTGGATTAGCAAAAAACCTCTTACTGTGCTGTCTGGAGACAATACACATTTCTTTAACCAATGCTTCACACACATTGTTAGCCACTTTAACACTTGAATAGCAGATTAGGTGTAAGGATTCACATTCTAATCAGCAATCTGTAACTGTCTGTGTGGATACGAGTGCCTCTGCAGATCAGAACACTGCATTTGCCTGACGAAGGCGCATGGTGTCGAAAGCTCGCAAATCTACTATCAAATAAATTGGTTGGATTTAAAATTGGTGTTGCCAGATTCTTACTGAGGAAACCCATGCAGACATGGGTAAAATGTGCAAACTCCACACATAGATTGGAGTTGAACCCAGGTCACTGGCACTGAGGCAGTAGGGTGTTAACCATTGTGCCACTGTTGGTTCTCCATTCTTAAAAACATTGACAAACAGCATATGTGAGATGCATCAGGTAGTGTTTCTCTGACTCACCGGGCTACGATACCTGATACAAGTGTATTGTATGCACTATGTTACAATGGGAAATAGTGAGTCCACGAGCCGAGATCTTTGAATCATTGATAGTCACAAATGAGATGCCTGAAGATTGGAGAGTGGCAACTGTGCCTTTGTTTAAAAAGGACTGCAGGGAAAAGTTTGGGAACTACAGGCCAGTGAGCCTCACATCTGTGGTGGTAAGTTATTGGAAGGTATTTTGAGAAACAGGATCTACAGGCATTTAGAGACACAAGGACTGATTATGGATAGTTGGCATGGCTTTGTGAGTGGAAAATCATGCCTTACAAATTTAATTGAGTTTTTTGAAGTGACAACAAAGAAGGTAGATGAGGGCAGTGCAGTTGATGTTGTCTAAATGGACTTTAGCAAGGCCTTTGACAAGGTACCGCACTGTAGGTTGTTGCATAAAGTTAAATTTCACAGGATCCAGGAGAGGTATCTAAATGGACACAAAATTGGCTTGATGACTGAAGTCAGAGTGTGGTTGTAGAGGGTTGTTTTTCAAACTGGAGATCTATGAACAGAGGTTGCCTCAGGATCAGTGCTGGGTCCACTGTTATTCCTCATTTACATTAATGAGGAACGGGGGAATGGAGGAAGAGAGAGTAATTAATTGCATTGAGGCAAGAAATGTGTGAGACAGAGAGGCCATAGTGTGAAGTTGTGAAACTTGTTGGAATGCTCTGGATCTGAACTTGAGGAATCGCTCTGTCTGCTGTACCTCCTCAGTGCTGGGGACTTCCTTCAAAAGAGCATCACAAGTCGCAGGGAATTCCTTAATTGCTCACGTTAACACTGCAGTGAAGTTACTGTGATAATCCCCTGGTTGCCACACTCTGGCATCTGTTCGGGTACACAGAGGGAGAATTTAGCATGTCCAGTGCACCCTAATCAGCACGTCTTTTCGGGAGGAAACCGGAGTACCCGGAGGAAACCCACGCAGAGATGGGGAGAACGTGCAAACTCCGCACAAATGGTGACCTGAGCTGGGAATCGAACACGGGTCCCTGGTTAAAGCACTGTGCCACACTAAAGTTAAATTTTATTTATTCGTCACAAGTAGGCTTACATTAACATTGCAGTGAAATTACTGTGAAAATCCCCAAGTTGCCACACTCAAGCGCCTGCTCAGGTACACTGAGGGAGAATTTGGCATGGCCAATCCACCTAACCAGCACATTAAAGTAAATCAGTCTGTTTACTTTTGATACAGAGTCAACGTGGTTGTGAAAATGTATAAAATCAGAGATGAAGGTACATTGTAGTGTAAAAGTGAGAACTAGAGATGACCTTCAGAAGCAATTCCTGATTCTGCTGTTATATATTACTTAACCACATGGTGGCAGCAAATGATCACAAATCTCAGGATGCGAATACAAAGAACAGTGAACTCTGAAATATCTTTATAATAAACTCAGAGGCATGGTTAGTAAGCTTGCAGGTGGCACCCAGATTGGTAGAGGGTGAGGAAAGTTATCTCCAATTGCAACTGGATCTTGATCAATTGGGTCAGTGGGCTGACGAATGGCAGATAGAGTTTAATTTAGATAAACGTGAGGTGATGCGTTTTTGGTTGAGCGAACCAGAGCCGGACTTACTCAGTTAATGATAGGGAATTGGGGAGACCCATAGAACAAAAGAGATCTCGAGGTACATGTTCATAGCTTCTTGAAAGTGGAGTCACAGGTGGACAGAGTGGTGAAGAAGGCATTCGGCATGCTTGGTTTCATCGGTCAGAACATTGAATACAGGAGTTGGGCGTCTTCGGGTTGTACAAGGCATTGGTAAGGCCACACTTGGAATACTGTGTACAGTTCTGGTCATCCTATTATAGAAAGGATATTAAATTAAAAAGAATGAAAAAAAGATTTACTAGAATGTGACCGAGACTTGATGGATTGAGTTATACGGAGAGGCTGGATAGACCGGAAATTTTTTCCCTGGAGTGTAGGAGGGCTGAGGGGTGATTTGACAGAGGTCTATAAAATAATGGGGGGCACGGATCAGCGAGATAGTCAATATCTTTTCCCGAAGGTAGGGGAATCTAAATCTAAAGGGGCACAGGTTTCAGGTGAGAGGGGAGAGATACAAGTGAGTCCAGAGGGGTAATATTTTCGCAGAGAGGGCGGTGAGTGTCTGGAGGTAGTAGTAGAGGTGGGTACAATTTAAGTTTTTTAAAAAGCATTAAGACAGTTACAAGGAATAGATGGGTATAGAGGGATATGGGCCAAATGTGGGCAATTGGGATTAGCTTAGTAGTAAGAACTGGGCAGCATGGACAAGTTGGGCCGAAGGGCCTGTTTCCATGCTGTAAATCTCTATGAACAGCATTTTATGGCCTCACTCCGGTGAGAACAGAAATTCCCACCCCTGGTTTAACAGAGATTTCTATGGGGGGGTGAGGCAGTACCGTTCTAGTGAATGAATCTATTTAGATGCCTGGGAGGAGCCCTGTTGTGTAATATGACATTAATTTGGTAATTCTGTAGCACACTGCCTTTCAATCCAATTTCCTCAACTTGCCTTCCTTAAATATTTCTCTTGTTGCTAATGCGAGATTGAAAATACGCCCCCAGCAATTGTTCACATTTTACTGTGTGTGTTTTCTGAATTCTATATTCTCACACATAGCAACAGACAAGAAGATTTTTTTTCTTGTAGTTATCACGACTTTAGCACCTAACAGATGCTCAGTCTGTCACTTTAATTATCGTTATGTTCCTTCTGCTTGGCAACTCAAAGCTGCCATCATCGGAAAATAACCACAACTTCCTCGTCTAGAAACTCATACCAATCAGCAGGTCGATAGATAGATGGACAAATTGATAGATTGATAGATAGACAGATTGATAGATAGACAGACTGATAGATAGATAGACAGACTGATAGATAGATAGACAGATTGATAGATTGATAGATAGATAGATAGACAGATTGATAGATAGATAGATAGATAGATAGATAGATAGACAGATAGATAGATAGATAGATAGACAGATGGATAGATAGAGAGATAGACAGATGGATAGATAGATAGATGGATAGAATCATTGTGTATATAAATAGATAGGTAAATAGGTAGGTAGATAGATAGGAAGGCAGGTAGGTTTCTATTCAGTATTGCAATTCCATTCACAGCAGGGGAAATGATGGCTCAATGTTATTATCACCAGCCTATTAGTCCAGAAATGCAGCTAATGTTCTGGAGACATGGGTTCGAATCCTGCCAAGGCAGATGGTGAAATAAAAATAAATCTGGAATTGAGATTCTACTGATGACAATGAAACCATTGTCAATAGTCAGGGAAAACACATCTGGTTCAGTCATGTCCTTCAGGGAAGGAAATCTGCCCTCCTCACCCAGTCTGGCCTACATGTGACTCCAGAGCCACAGCAATGTGGGTGACTCTCAGCTACCCTGGGGTAACTAGGGATGGGTAATAAATGCTGGACCAGCCAGTGACACCCATGGCCCACGAATGAATCAAAAATATTCTGACCAGTTGCTGGCCGAGGTTTGATTTGTTAAATTTCGGAGAACCCGGGCTATTGTTTGGGGACCTGGGTTCAAATCCCACAGCTGCTGAAAGTGGATTCAATCATTTCATTACTGCAAATTGTCACAAGTAACCTCTGGTGCTCCCTGGTATCCTTTAGGGAAGGAAATCTGCTATCCTTACCCTGGTTGACCCACACTGGATCCAAGGAAATATCTCATCCCCTTCCCTTGTGTGTCAGTGTAGAGGAGATGCAACCATATCCTCACGCTGAAGGGGGTTAGTCTACACAGAGGTGGGGGGCAGGCGAGAGTAGCTTGGGTTTTGTATTGCTTTCTTTATAGTTAGTTCAGCGGGAACATTTGCCAGCATATCTGTGCAACACCACTCAAAATCTTTCCCATCTACTTGAGGTACAAGTCAAAATCAGACCTGAACTAATATCTCATCCACCTCAATCAAGGCAGCGCTCCTTTAGTAAGACACTGGACTATACAGATGTGTTTATCACAGCTTGGCTATGGCTCCTATTCTGACTAAGAAGGGTGGCACGGTGATACAGTTGTTGGCTCTGTTGCTTTCTGCCATCAAGGACGATTCCTGGCCTCAGGTCACTGCGTGGAGTTTGCATGCTCTCCCTGTGTCTGCGTGGGTTTCCTCCGTTGCTCCGGTTTCATCCCACCATCTGAAAGATGTGCTGGTTAGGGTGCATGAGCCCACTCTAACATCTCCCTCAGTGTACCTGAACAGGTGCCAGAGTGTGACGACTAAGGGGTTATCACAGTAACTTCACTGCAGTATTAGTGTAAGCCTACTGGTGACTAAGAAATAAACTTTAACTTCAAAAGCTCCAAAGGGTTGTGAACAAAGCCCAGTCCATCGCGCAAACCAGCCTGCCAACCATTAACTCGGTCTACACTTCCTGCTGCCTCGGAAAAGCAGTCAACACAATCAAGGACCTCACGTCCCCCGGACATTCTCTCTTCCACCTCCATCTGTCTGAAAATCTAGAAGTAGAGAGCATGACCTCAAATAAGAGGGAGCAGATTTCGGACTGAGTTGAGGAGGAACTTCTTCACAAAAGGGTTGTGAATCTGTGGAATTCCCTGCCCAGTGAAGCAGTTGAGGCGACCCCATTGAATGTTTTTAAGGCAAGGATAAATACATTTTTGAACAGTAAAGGAATTAAGGGTTGTGGTGAACGGGTGGGTAAATGGAGCTGAGTCCGTGAAAAGATCAGCCACGATCTTATTGAATGATGGAGCAGGCTCGAGGGGCCAGATGGCCGACTCCTGCTCCTCGTTCTTATGAAAAAGTTGCAAAAGCCTGAAGTCATGTCCCAACCGGCTCAAGAACAGCTTCTTCCCCGCTGCCATCAGACTTTTGAATAGACTGACCTTGCACAAAGTTAGTCTTTCTGTACACCCTAGCTCTGACTGTAACACTACATGCTGCACTCTCTCCTTTCCATCTCCCCTATGCTTTATCCATATAGCGCTTAAGAAACAACACTTTTCACTATACCCCAATATATAGAACATAGAACAGTCCAGCACAGTACAGGCCCTTCTGCCCTTGATGTTGTGCTGAGCTATGTCCAAACCCAAGATCAAGCTATCCCACTCCCTATCACTCCCACATGCGACAAAGATCAATTTTATTTCTGTTCTGCTTTGATTTTTTTAATATTTCATGTAATTTTGTATGATTTCACTTGATAGTCAGTGACCATTAGCTGTGATGGTATTTTATAATGAATAATTTCTAATTAATAATCAGCAATGACCTATATTTCTCTCTGTTCAGCTGTTGTACAGGCAAAGTTTCCGTATTTCACTTTCTCAAGCTAGTTTACTCCAGTTTTTATCATATCTGCTCAGAGATACTGTTCTACTGCAATCTGTTACCCTCAGACTGGGTATTCGCTGGCGTGAGGGATATAACATTTTCAAACGGGTTGATGGATGCTTCCTCTTATGGGGTAATCTAGAATGAGGCATCGTACAGGTCTGGGGTTGAGAGGCGGTAGGTTTAACACTGAGATGAGGAAGGGCTATTTCTGGCAGGGTTTGGTGAACTCGTGGAATTCACTGACTCATGGTGCGGTGGAATCTGAATCATTGATTGGTTTCAAGGAGCCAGCTATGTTTCTAATAAAAAACGGATTTAATGGGGAAGAGGTTGTGGGGGTTTGGGGGGGAGTGGATTTGAGACCAAGGAGAGATTAACCAGGGTCTGACAGAATGGTGGAGCACATTTGAAGGGCTGAATTTGTTTACTTCTGTCCCTAATTCTGATCTCCCTCTGTTTGATCACCACAGAACCTAATGTTTAACTAATGGATTTAACCAAAGTTTATTTATTAGTCACAAGAGAGGCTTGCATTAACACTGCAATGAAGTTACTGCGAATATCCCCTAGTCGCCACACTCTGGCACCTCACAGCACCAGGGACCCAGGTTCGATTGTCAGCCTCGAGTCGCTGCCTGTGTGAAGTCTGCACATTCTCCCTGTGTCTGCATGGGTTTCCGCCAGGTGCTGTGGTTTCCTCCCACAGTCTGAACGATGTGCTGGTTAGGGGGGAATTGACCCAAACAGGTGCCAGAGTGTGGTGACTAAGGGAATGCATGATGGATTGGGCTACAGTCACAACCCTTTGGAGTTCCTGAAGTTAAAGTTTATTTATTAGTCAGGCTTACATTAACACTGCAATGAAGTTACTGTGAAATTCCCCCAGTCGCCACACTCCGGCGCCTGTTCGGGTCAATGCACCCTAACCAGCACGTCTTTCAGACTGCAGGAGGAAACTGGAGCACCTGGCAGAAACCCAGGCAGACATGGGGAGAATGTGCAAACTCCACACAGACGGTGATCCAAGCCGGGAATCAAACCGGGGTCCCTGGCGGCAGCAGTGCTAACCCACTGTGTCACCCTACCTGATGGATGGCAGATGAGAAGATACCATGAAAAGTTACGTGAACTGCAATGTCTGCCTCTAACCATGAGGACCCAGTGATAAGAATCGGCACGGAGCGGAGATCTGTTTTGGGGAAAGCATGTTGGAATAGACACAAAAATCTCGTCCGTGCGAATGTTGCTTTGGAGACTCAGGCCTGCATCCTGGGCAGAAAACTCATCCATAGGTAACAGGAGGAAGGGCCAGAAACAGAGTGAGTGGCTGCAGTGTCCACCTGTTGGTGTTACTCAGTGACTGGCACTGAGGGTCCTCATTCTGGAGGAGCCATCGTGAAACAGCCCAAATTGGGGTCATCGTTAGTGTTTACACAAACATCTCATCGAAACTCTACAGTGCAGAAGGATGCCATTCAGCCCATTGAGTCTGCACCAACCACATTCTCACCCACACCCCACCCCCATGTCCCTACATATTTACCCACTAAACACTCTAACCTACGCATCTCAGAACATTAAAGGGGAATTTTATTTTTATCGTGGCCAATCAATCTAACCTGCATATCTTTGGACTGTGGGTGGAAACCAGAGTGCCTGGAGGAAACCCACGCAGACACGAGGAAATTGTGCAAACCCCATGTAGACAGTGACCCGAGCTAGGAATCGAACCCAGGTCCCTGGCACTGTGAGACAGCAGTGTTAACAACAGTGCCATCTTGTTCAAGTATTTTCACACTGCATGTCTTTAACCAGGAAGCTGTTGCACAATGGAGAAGTTTTCATGTTAAAGTTCATTTATTAGTGTCACGTGTAGGCTTACATTAACACTGCAATGAAGTCACTGTGAAAATCCCCCATTCGGGTACACGGAGGGAGAATTTACCATGGCCAAACCAGCACGTCTTTAGACTGCGGGAAAAAAACTGCAGCACCCAGAGGAAACCCACACAGACACGGGGAGAATGTGCAAACTCCACTCACACAGTGTGAGATAGCAGCACTAACCACTGTGCTAAACAGAAAACCACTCTGATGGTATGTGTATGGGATTCTCACTGCATCTTATGATGGTTTTTCTCTGGTTCACACTCTGAATTCAAGCCGAATCTCGAATTTGGGTTAAAGTGACATTCTTATCTGCCTGTGACGATCCTATTCTCTCCCCACAGATGTTGCCAGATCTGCTGGGATTTTCCAGCATTTTCCCTTTTGGTTTCAGATTCCAGCATCCGCAGTATTTTTCTTCCATCTTTGTATGTCTGCCTTGCACAGCTTGTATGAGAACGGCTGAGGACCCTGGATCTCTACTTATTGGAGTTTAGAAGGATGAGGGGGAATCTAAGTGAAACTTACAGGATACTGCGAGACCTGGATAAAGTGGAGGTGGAGAGGATGTTTCCACTAGTAGAAAAAACTAGAACCAGAGAGTACAACCTCAGACTAAAGGGACAATCCTTTAAAACGGAGATGGGGAGGAATTTTTTTCAACCAGGGAGTGCTGAAACTGTGGAACTCTTTGCCACAGAAGGCTGTGGAGATCAGGTCATTGAGTATCTTTAAGACAGAGATAGATAGTTTCTTGATTCATAAGGGGATAGGATTTATACGGAAAAGGCAGAGGAATGGGGATGAGAGAAGTATTGAGATAGCAGAGCAGACTCGATGGGCTGAGTGGCCTAATTCTACCCTTACGTCTAATGGTCTTATGATCTAAGACATTGCAACATGCTCCACAAATACAACAGGTATCTTCTTTCTGTGGGAAATGTGGCAGCCAATTTGTGATAGCAAGCTTCCAAAAACAATGGTATGATCACGGCTGAGGTATAGTTTACGGCTGGTGTTCCTGTTCTCAACTCGGAGGGAAAGGGGGGGAACCAGCAATAAATCTGCAACTCACTGTTGAAACGGTACCATGTTGAAGCTTTGCTCTTGCTCCACAGGATGGGAGTATCACTGACTAGGCCAGCATTTATTGCCCATCCCTATTTGCCCCTTGAACTGAGTGGCTTGCTCGGCCATTTCAGAGGGGCAGTTGAGAGTTGCTGTGGCTCTGGAGTCCCATGTGGGCCAGACCAGTGAAGGGCAGCAGATTTCCTTCCCTAAAGGACATTAATGAACCAGTTGGGTTTTTCCAACAATCGACGATGGTTTCACCATCACCGTTACTGAGACTAGCTTTCATATTCCAGAGTTTCACATACTGGATTGAAATTCCACCAGCTGTCGTGGTGGGATTTGAACCCGTAGTGCCTGGAGCAGTTCTCAGGATTACTTGTCCTGTACTACACCCAGAATCAGTGTAACCCAACACAAACAATTATCCCACGCCAAGGAACAGAATGGATGTCAACAGAGTTTAACATAGAAACAGAAACCAGAAGCAGGAGGAGGCCATTCGGCCCTTCGAGCCTGCTCCACCATTCATTTTGATCATGGCTGATCATCAAATTCAATATCCTGATTCTCCCCATTCCCCCCATATCCATTGATCCCTTTAACCCCAAGAGCTATATCTAATTCTTTCTTAAAATCAGACAAAGTTTTGGCCTCAGCTACTTTCTGTGATAGTGAATTCCACACATTCACCATCCTCTGGGTGAAGAAATTTCTCCTTATCCCTTCTCGTCCTTATCCAAAAAGGCAGACCTGTCGTCATGTAGCACTTCCTCAGTACTGGACTGGTTACTCCTGAGACATGAGGGTGGGTTTGAACATGTAGCTTCCTAATTCAAGTTTCACGGTGTCCAGATGACCAACAACCTGTCCTAGCTTTCCCCATGCTGATGTTATAATTAAGAAAGCCCAGCATTGTTTCTACTTTCTCAGAAGGTTAAGGAAATTTAGCTACAACTCTCACGAACCTTTACAGATGCCCCATAGAAAGCATTCTTTCTGGTTGTTTCACAGCTTAATTATGTTCTTAATTATGTTAGCTGCTTTCCCGAAACAGCGGGAAGTGTAGACAGTCAGTGGATGGGAGGCTGATTTGCGTGATGGATTGGGCTACATTCATGACCTTTTGTAGTTCCTTGCGGTCTTGGGTAGAGCAGGACCCCATACCAAGCTGTGATATAACCAGAAAGAATGCTTTCTATGGTGCATCTGTGAAAGTTGGTGAGAGTTGGAACTGATGTGCCAAATTCCCTTCGTTTTCTGAGCCAGGGTAGTGTGCCCATTGCTTTGACTGGACCCGTGTTTGTAAATGTTGACCTGGGTGCCAGGTGAGCTTTGAGAATGATGGACGGTCAATCCCATTGCAATCTGTTCCTTCTGGAAGACCCTCCCTAACTTGAGTAGGTTTTTGGTTACCTATCCTCCTCTCTCCTGCATCTGTTGAGATTGCTGTGGTGTCGCAATGTTTGAAATGCAAGTTATTGCTGGAGAGTAATTGATTGCAACCCAGAAGACAAGAAAAGAATAAGAGAAACAAATCCCGGTGGACTATGGTTATATTGCACCTCTATTACAGATTCCAAAGTACATTGCAATCACAGAACGATCTTTGATATGGAGTCATTGATGCAATTGTAGAATTCCTATAGTTGCAGAAGGAGGCACAGTGGTTCGCACTGCTGCCTCACAACGCCAGGAACTTGGTTCAGTGTCCGTATGGAGTTTGCACATCTTCCCCATGTCTGTATGGGTTTCCTCCAGGTGCTCCGGTTTCCTCTGAAAGACGTGTTGGTTAGGTGCATTGACCTGAACAGGCGATGGAGTGTGGCGACTAGGGGATTTTCACAGTAACTTCATTGCAGAGTTAGTGTAAGCCTGACTTGTGACTAATGAATAAACTTTACTTTCAACCCATCAATCCTAAACTGGTGACAATCTCACCTGGATCCCCAGAACCGCATACGTTCAGCCGAGAAAGGCCCACAGACACTAAGGGGAAATTTAGCATGGCTACTCCATCTAACCTGCACATCTTTGGAGTGTGGGAGGAAAGCGGAGGACCCAGAGGGAAACCCAAGGAGACATGGGGAGAACGTGCAGCCTCCGCACAAACAGTGACCCAAGACTGTACCCAAAGGCGGGTCCCTGGCACTGTGAGGCAGCCGCGCTAACCACTGTACTACACTGTAACATAGGAAATGCAGCAGCTAATTTACACAAGGCAAGTTGTGTACCACGAAGGGAAATGTGATAATGTGCTGGAGCATCTGTTTTTGTGATATTGACTGAGAGAAACCTTGACCAGGATATCCAGGTGACAGCTCTTCCTGTTTTCCTGGAATCTTATCAATCCATGTGGAAGTATTGGCAGGGCCTAGATTTCAATGTCTTATCTGGGAAGCAGAATTCTGAAAGTGAATCCCTGTCTCTAACCACTTTCAGGCTCCCAGCCTAGGATGTTCAACTCTCTGCAGTGCCAATTACTAAACTCTCTCAAATTTTATAATACACATTGGGAATTATTCCATAGCATTGTGCCAATCAGAAATGATTCTAAGTTGATGAACAGTTTCAAGGGGGAGCAGTGAGAGATCTGGGATGGGATTGTCCAGCCGTGCTTGTCCCGAAACTGGAAAATCCAGCCCGAGGTCAATGGACCTATCCACGGTCCGTTCCTCGCCCGCTCCGATTCCCGTGGCAAGCGGAATGGAAATCTTCACCCTCTGAGTTCAGAATCGTAAATATAAGAACCGGAATTGCCAGCCGTGCACCCCATGGAGAATTTACCAGTCAGCCATATCTCCGCTCACTGCAGCGGGACTGGAAAATCCGGCCGGCATGAAGATAGCCACTGACAATAAATTCTGGAGGAATCCTTGACTCCGATAGTGGCAAGAATGGAGAACAGACTATCAAACAATTGAGGTCAAATGGGATGGCTGGGAATTTCATTTGTATCAGGGAACTAAAGATTACTGTAGTCAATGCAGTCGAGGACTGGTACAATGGTTAACACTGCTGCCTCACACCACTAGGATTCGATTACTGGCTTGGTCTGTGCAGAGTCTGCATGTTCTCCCCATGTCTGCGTGGGTTTCCTCTGGGTGCATCGGTTTCTTCCCAGTCTCCAAAGATGTGTGGATTAGGTGGATTGGCTAAATTGCCTATTAGTGTCAGGCGGATTAGTATGGTAAGTGTGTGGGATTACAGCGATAGGTGGGATTGATATTGATGGACCGAATGGCCTCCTTCTGCACTGCAGGAGTTTTACGATACTTCTGTGAATGTGATTAGCCCAGCCAAAAATAAAGCAGAGCATTAAAAATAGTGCCTTTTAAACAAAATCTCCAATCCGTTGAGGTTTTTTAAACATGCTGGAGAAGTGATTTTTAAAAATAGATATTCGACTGCACAGCAGATGTGAAACTTCCAGGGATGAGTGGTATTGAACTCTGAGCTTAACTATATTTCTCTCCCCAGCAATGCTGCCGAACTGCTGAGCCATTTGTGGTGATTGTCCCTTTAAGGATCATGTGACCTGGAAACCAATCAGGGAACAGGTTGGAGGTTCACCCCGAGAGAACAGGGTTTCTTCCAAAACCATCTTGGGAGTTGGCTGTAGCCATGAGACTGTAAGTCTCTGTACAATTCTTACCTGTAACTAAATGTCTTGCAGTTTTCCCCTGAGTTGGTGGCACAGTGGTTAACTTTGCTGCCTCAAGGTGCCGGGGATTTGAGTTCAATTCTGGTCTTGACTCACTGTGCGGAGTTTGCATTTTCTCCCCCACTCTGTGTATGTTTCCTTCGGGTGCTCCAGTTTCCTCCCACACTCCAAAGATGTACAGGCTGGGTGTATTGGCCATGTTAAATCGGCTTTAGTATCAGGAGGACTAGCAGGGTAAATGTGGGGGATTACGGGCATACAGCCTGTGGGGGATTATAGTTGGTGCTGACTCAATGGGCTGAGTGGCCTCCTTCTGTACTGGAGGGATTTTTTGAGGACTATTAATTTATTAATTACAGGTAGTCATTATCAATTAAGTTATTCTTTTCCAGCCTTTTCTGTTTTATTCCTGATGATCAACATTAATGAATATTTTTAAGACAGAGGTAGATTCTTGTTGGGCAAGGGAGTGAAAGATTATCGGGGTCAGATGGGGAATGTGGAATTCATCTTGATCTGAATGGGGTGCTCCTAATGTGTGGCATCCACAGCATTTAACTTCAATTACACGTCCAGCCACGGTTGGCATTCTGACGAACATCATACCGATACCTTTGAGGGAAAACTGGATCAGCGCAATGGGGCAAAAAAAGAAGGAAAGGGCAGAATCTCTGACAAAGGGTCAGCCAGACTCAAGACATTGGCTCTATTCTCTCTCCACTGATCGTCAGACCTGCTGAGATTTTCCAGCATTTTCTCTTCTGGTTTCAGATTCCAGCATCTGCAATATTTTGCCTTTATATATATTGGGGATGGTAGGGTGAGATGCGGATGGGGGGGTTGCAGGAGCTGAAGGGCGGGGTGGGGGGGAAGCTGGAGGATTTTATTTATTATTGTCAATGTATTGGGATACAGTGAAAAGCATTGTTTCTCATGTACTGTACAGACAAAAGATACTATTCACTGGTGAGAAGGAAAGGAGTGTTACAGTCATAGCTCAGATATAGCAAAAGACCAGCTTAATATTTGAATTGATTTATTATTGTTGCATGTACTGGTGTACAGTGAAAGGTTTTGTTTCTTGTGCGCTATACAGACAAAGCATACCGTTTGTAGAATAGACAGGGGAGAAAGAAAGGAGTGCAGAATGCAGTGTTACAATCATGGCTGGGACGTCGAGAAATATCTGCTTAGTATTTGGATTGACTTATTATTGTTGCATGTATTGAGATAGTGAAAAGTATTGCTTCTTGCGTGCTATGTAGACAAAGCATACTGTTCATAGAGTACATAGGGGAGAAAGAAAGGAGAGAGTGCAGAATTGCGGTGTTAACGATCATAGCTGGGGTGGACAGAAAGATCAGCTTCATAAGAAGTGGCTGCATTCGGCAGTCCTCGGGGAGAAGCCGGTGATCTGAGAGTTATGTGTGGGGTGGAGGGAAGGGGGGTTTGAGGTGGGTGTGGGGGCAGAGGGAATGCTGTAAATCCAATGTAAGCCGGGGTTTGGAGCAGCCCAGGGACACATTGTTGCACCGACAGGAGGCTGGTTGGAAGTGACAGGCGCTGCCTGCCATTGGTGCTTTATTTAGTTACAGTGATGTATCAGAGTGACGAATGATATTCCTTCCGGTTTGTGCTGATATTGCTGGAGAGAGAGAGAGAGAGTGTGTGTGAGAGAGAGAGGCACAGGGAGATCCCAGTGCAGCTCTGCTTGCTGCTGCTGGGCTCTGAGCAGAAAGTTACAGCAGGTAAGGAAGGTTTGCACAGTTTGTGTGGGGAGCAGAGACTCAGGCACAGCGCCTGTAACGGGGAAGGAAGAAGCTTACTCATTTTCAAAAACCACCTCTGCTTATTGAATGAAGCAAAAGGAAGGGGGGAATCTTTCAGCCGGAAACCTGGGGCTTTGAGCTGGCCTTCTGCAATCTAAAGGCACCATTGATTTTTTTTTAAATGAAAATCCTTCCCCCCGCCCCCCCCCCCCCCAGTCCTGGTGGGGCACGAAACCCCACGCTTAAAATCGTGCTGGGAGGAGGTTGAGATGAAAGCGCGGAGATAAAATGGCATTAACCTGCACTGTGCCTTGGGGGGCGGGGGGGATTCTTGCTGGAATTTGCCTCTCTCCAGATCCAGGCTGAGAGAGAGAGAGACATGTTCAGTCTCCATCATGGCGTTTAAACCGCCTCTCTCTCTCTCAGCCCTGCGTGACTCCGGGCTCTGAGTGCTGGAGATGAGAGACCATTACAATTCATATCTCCAGCAGAGTGACAGAGAGCAGACACTGTGTGTGTGTGTGTGTGTGTCTCCTCTCTCTCTCTCTCTCTAACACCAGCAGTCTCCATCTTCCCTCTCTCTCTCTCTCTGTATGCAAAGCCTGAGTGCTCACATCAGGGTGAGAGAATGGAAAGGAACTGGATTGTCCTTCACTTGCCAGAGGCTCTGACCTCCCTCTTTTCCCCCTACTCACTCTTTCCCCCCACCTCGCTCTTTCCCCCTCTCTGTCTCTCCCTCCACTCCCCCCTTCTCTCTCTCTATCTCCACCCCTCCCTTCACACTGCTTACTTTATGTTATATAAATGCAGGAACGTGTTTTGTAACGAGATTGTATAATGATTATGTCAGCAGTATTTGCTCCCATCTCTATCTATTTGAACGAAAGAGAAATAATGTGTTTTTTTTAACTTCTGTTGCACAAATGGCATGATCCAGTGGGAATTGTGAAATATAATCTCTTTATCCCTGACCAATTGAGAATTGTTCCTTCTGATGTGACTTATGTCCTGGGAAAGGAATACACCTCACACCAGGCTGTGTCCATTTAGGGTAGACTTATTGATGAATGTTTCTTTTACAGAGAAGGTCACACACACAGATCCATGTGCAGATTATGATGGCGGTGATTCTCTGAGCAGTGTGTGATATGTATGTGGTGTGACAGGGTGTGTGAGAGAGAGAGACAGGGGAGCCCAGAAGCTGTGGTTCCGAATCCATCCTGATCCTCGCTCACGTTGTACTGCTCTACTCCGGAACCCATGGGAATCGGAAAGAACACCACATCCAAGAGTACAATGGAGTCAGCTGCCTCTTCCGACAGCAAGTATGACGATGAGAAGCATTCGACTTCCTTCTTTCCAATCCCGGTAAGAGACTGCAGTGATATAAGTTTAAAGTTTATTTATTAGTGTCACAAATTGGCTTACATTAACATTGCAATGAAGTTACTGTGAAAATCCCCTAGTCGCCCGTACTCCAGCGATGTCTGTTTGGTCATCCAATTCACTTGACCTTGTGGATAGATTGGTTAGCACTACTATCTTGTAGCACCAGGGACCCAGGTTCAAATCCGGCTTGGGTCACTGTTGGTGTGAAGTCTGCACCTTCTCCCCGTGTCTGCATGGGTTTCCTCCAGATGCCCTGGTTTCCTTCCACAGTCCAAAGATGTGTGGGTTAGGTGGATTGGCCATGCTAAAATGTCAGGGGGATTAGCAGGGTAAATAGATGGGGTTACGGGAATAGGGCCTGGGTGGGATTGTGGTCAGTGCAGACTCAATGAGCCAACTCCTGCACTGTAGAGATTCTATTCTGTTTGCTGTTTCGATATCTGACCTAAAAGCTGCTCTCAAGGAAAGTCTTAAAGGGAGAAAGATTCAGACAGAGGTTGAGAAAAGGAGTTCCAGGGAAGTGACACAGTGGTTAGCACTGCTGTCCCGGGTTCAATCGCTGGCTTGGGTCTTTGTCTCCCCATATCTGCGTGGGTTTCCTCTGCGTGCTCCAGTTACCCCTCTGTGTGAAAGACGTGCTGATTAGATTAGATTGGCCATGCTAAATTCTCCCTCAGTGTAACCCGAATAGGCACCAGAGTGTGGTGACTAGGGGATTTTCACAGGAACTTCATTGCAGTGTTAATGTAAGCCTACTGTGATACTGATAAACAAAGATTTGAAATAGAACTGGGAAGCCCGGTCACCAGTAGAATAGTAGGAATGAGATCTGTCTGAGAATCAGAATTGAAGGAACACAGAGTAATCTCGCTGTATGTTAGTGCTGAGGAGGTTACAGGAGAGTCGTGGGTAATGGAGGGGATCGAACTTAACTGAGATATCATCAATAATGTTTGCTTTGTCAATGAAGGAGCTGTGTGGGATATTTAGAGAGAGGTCCCTCACAGAAAGGCAGCCAGAATAGGGTGCTTTTGGTGAAAATACCATCATCGTCCACACCCTCCCTTGCTCCATGAATGTGGGACAGGACAGACCCTGTCCGAGGGCCCTTTCTTTGTCCCAAGCCTGGAGCTCATCCTTGCTTCACTTCCATGTCCGTGATACACGAGGCAGCCAGCTTCGCTTTGCACTGAGCAGAGGGGACGATGTATGCCAGTGGCTTTGGGAGCAGTGATAAAATAGTGTCACCCCTGTTGTAATAAGCTAGCTTATCTCACCAATGCTGTTGACACGGGTGCATCACGCTGTGTAATGTCTGCAACTCTCACACGTGTCCTTGTCAGTTGTCAGTTTTGTGAGATGAATTACATCAATGCTTTTGACTCCAACACTGCAAACTAGAACATCTGAACTCCAGAATCTTCCACGATGCTTGATTCATTGCTTGCATCCAAACACTCAATAGATCTCTAACGTCAATTGGAATTTTAAACGGTTGTTGAAGGTACATTCTGAAAAGGAATAGCGGAACTGGGTCAGCACAGACAGCTGTTCCAGAACCTGCCAGTACAGAATGAGGCCGTTCGTCCATCTGCTGGCTCTGTGGAAGAGAGATCCAATTTAACGCCACATTCCAGCCTCGTCTGTCCTATCAGAATGCCTTTGATGTGAGGGGGCAGCAGTCTGACCCTGGGGCAAATTGAAGGCTGGCACTTGGGTGCAGTACTGAGGGGGCACTGCACTGCTGAAGGTGCCATCTTTCAGATTAAGTACTGTATTGATACTCCATGTGCCTCTATGTGGGGGTGCTGGGGGGATCCCCTGGCACTATTTGGAAATGGAAGGGGGTGGAATGTTCTCCCCAGTGTCCTCAGTAATGGTCCTGGGGGGAAAAAAAAAAGCCCCGGCAGATTACCTGGTCGTGGTCACTTTGCTCTTTGTGGGATCTTCCTATGCACAAATTAGCTGGCAATACAATGGCAGCTACTCTACCCCCCTGGGCATTGCCACTTGATTCTAAAGATGAGGAGTTTGTTATTACAAAGAGAGATTGAATAATTTAGACGGATATTCTGTGGAATTTAGAAGATTGAGGCGAGATCAGATTGAGGTGAACAAGATGATTAAAAAGTCTGGATAAAATAGACGTGGAGCGGATGCTTCCTCTTGTGGGACATTCTGGGACAATTGTGGAAAAAGTACTTCTCCCAAAGGATTGTGAATCTGTGGAATTCACTTCCCCAAAGTGTGGTGGATACTGGGACAGTGAGTAAATGTAAGGAGGAGTGAGATAGATTTTTAATTAGTTATGGGGGAGAAGACAGCAAAATGGGGGTGAGGAGCATGTCAGCCATAATTCAGTGGTGGAGGTCTATGCTCATAACCCCACGTATTTACCCCGTTAATCCCTCAAAGCTACACATCCCAGCACATTTAGGGACAATTTAACAAAGCAATGCACCTAACCCGGACATCATTGATTTCAGAATTCTCTGTGTGGTCTCTGTGAGAGTGGTGGGGCGCGGGGATGAATACAGGGGTATCAGATCTTTGAGCTAACAACAGCAGGGACAGTCCATGGATTTCAGAACAGCTGTTCTTGCTTTCACATGTTGCATCAGGGTGACAATTGTTAGCTACCTCCTGAAGAATTTTCCAAGGGAATGCTTACGATGCCAAGGGCAGATTGATTGTCCCCAACTATATCCTTCCTTCAGCCAGTGTGACAGGACGCACCTACCTCCTTGATGGCACTTCTCTCCATCTCCCAAAATAATTCCTGACTTAAGCTTTCAAACCCATTTTGTGTGAGGTGAGTTGTGATGCTTCTGGCTCGCATCCAAGATGTAAGTTCTATCGTTCTGTCTTCTCATCCCACTATTGACTTCAGCTGCTCTGGATCTCTTCCCACCCCCTCACAATTAATCCTCTCCACTCTTTCTATCTCTATCTCATTCTCTCTTCCTTCCAGACACTTCTGAAAATGAATCTTTTGGCCACTTATTGTAACATCTGCTTATTGACCTGTTGTTTAAATTTTCAGTTGTGTCCCGTTCTTGGTTGCAGTTTGGGGCAAAGGTACTTTGTATGTTGTATTATGCCTGAAAGGGATAGCAGCATATCATCATTTGAAGGGAAGTGTGTAATAGGATCCGGTCTTGGTTTTACTTTGGCCAAGAGCAGAACACATTACACACAGCCCTAATGTCACCAAACTTCTGCCCATGTATATCACTCCCATGCACGGTAGCATAGTGGTTGGCACTGCTGCTTCACAGCTCCAGGGACCTGGGTTCAATTCCCGGGTCGGGTCACTGTTTGTGTGGAGTTTGCACATTCTCCTCGTATTTGCGTGGGTTTCTCCGGGTGCTCAGGTGTCCTCCTACAGTCCAAAGATGTGTGGGTTAGGTTGATTGGCCATGCTAAAATTGCCTCTTAGTGTCCTGAGATGCTTAGGTTAAAGAGATTAGTGGGTAACTAACGTTGGGATATGGGGGTAGTGTCTGGTTGGGATTGTGGTGCAGACTTGATGGGCCAAAGGGCCTCTTTCTGCACTGTGAGGTTCTATGATTCTATAATATCAAGGCATGTTTGAAGGAAGTACAATAATCACAGTAAATTTCAATCTGCTTATTGTTTGCCCAAACTGAACCTGCAAAGGTAGCACCGAAAAAGATGTTGTGGCTGTATCAGGGATTGCTCTTTAGGGAACCTACCCAGAAATGGACTGTTTTAGATTTGGTTTTGTGTAATGAAGAAGGATTAATAAGGGTTAAAATTCCTGTAGAAGGTAATAACTTGTCAAATTGTGGAGAATAATTGTAGACTGAGAGATAGGAAGTTTCAATTTGGTGTCTTTAAAATGCTAGAGGGAAAGTATTGTGTGGTCATGTTAGAAAGTGATGCTTTTTCTGTGCTTGGAGACTTAAAATCGAAGTACACAGGGAGCCCAAACTGAAACATTAGTATCGAAAGGCCAAGCAGCAATTTTTACCAAGACAACAGGCTTTGAATTTAGCCAATCAATTTCAATCAGGCACCTGGATACCGACAACCTAGGACCAATTCAATTGTAGGAAATGTTGATGTGTCATTGTGAGTAGAAAAGAAGGAGACGGGACAAAAATGGGACAGCAACTGCCACCTGCCTGAGCTAACAGCTCTCAATTCCAGAACGAGAGAGAATCATTGGCTCTCATAGTTTCATCTATGCCTTAAGAGAAAGGACCATGTAGATAGCAAAGGTACTGAAGAAGTTCCAGACAGAAGATTCAACAGAGAAGGCCCAGAATATTCTGGAAGACACACAACCTGGTTGTAATTTAGAGAGTGACTAAATTCTATTTTTGTTAATGAGTGAGAATTGGATACACCTGAACAGCATTCCATTGGAATCCTGTTTTGTTTGGGAATGGTTAATAGTTAGCAGAGATTTATTTGGTTAGCTAGATAAATTGTTACGAGTTGATTTGAGAAGGAATGTCAGGGATTTATTTTGTATTTAATCATCAAAAGTTGCTGAAGATTAGGCCCTTCTCTCTCACTTCTTACCGATTATGGGATGAGGAAGTGCTCTTTGCGTGTTTTAGGGGGGGTCGACCTCCACTTGATAAAATAACCTGCAACGTGATAGAATTCCAGATACAGTTAGAGGGCGAACACCATCCAGTGTCTCCAACTTAAATCAAGACAATTATAATGGAACGAGGGAGGATTTGTCTAAAGTGAACTGGGTAAACAAGCTAAGATACAGGTCGGTGGATGAGCAGTGGCAGATGTTTAAACAGCTGGTCCACAATACTCAGCAGGAGTTTATCCCAATCAAAGAGAGGAATTCCACGAGGAAAAGGCAAAATCCATGCTTAACACAGGAGGTCAGGGATAACGTTACACTGAAACACAGCATATACAAAATGGCAAGGGATAGAGGACTGACAAGTATTTAGGATCCATCAACAAAAGACTTAAGAGCTCATAAGAAGGGGGGAAAATGAATTTGGAGAGAGACCTTGCAGTAAGAGTTTGTATGGATATTTAAGTAGGGAGTGCATGGCTGCGGTCAATGTGGAACCTATACTGAACAAGATGGGTGAATTGATGACAGCAAACAAAGAAATGGTGGATGCGCAAAATAATTTTTTTTTTGCATCAGTCTTAACTACATTTGCAAGATCTTCCACAATGATCAGGTGGGCTGATTCCAAATAGCATGGCCAAAGTTACTCTCTGCCTTGTGTTTGGGATTTCTGCATTAGAGAAACTCAAGGGGCTAAGTCACCAGGACCCGATGAATTGCACACCAGGGTTTTAATGGAAGTGGCTGCAGTGATGGTGGAAATTTTCCAAACTCACTGGACTCTGGAAGGGTACCAGAAGATTGGAAAACAGCCAGTTGTTCAAAATGGGAGCAAGTCAGGGAAATATAGGCCAGTTAGTTTTAACATCTATTATTGGCAAGAGAAAATAGCTAACGATTGAGGAAAGCTGCATATAATTTAACCCAGTCAATGTGTTTTCACGGAAGATAAATCATGTTTGATGCATTTGCTCAAATTCTTTGAGGGTATAACAGGGAGGGTAGATAGAGGGGAACTGGTGAAAGTAATGTATTTAGACTTCCCAAAAACACAGAAAATTATAGCACAGGAACAGGCCCTTTGGCCCTCCAGACCATGCTGCTCGACTTAACTGAAACCCCCTACCCTTCTGGGGAACACAGCTCTCTTTTGCCATTCTATTTACATATTTGTCCAGATGCCCCTTAAAAGTTACTATTGTATTTGCTTCCACTCCCTCCACTGGCAAAGAGTTCCAGGCACCCACCACCCTGTGTTTAAAAAAAACTAGCATTTGCTAAGTTCCTCATAAGAGCCTGGTGCATATATTAAAACCCATGGGATTGGAGGAAGTATGTTAGCATAGACTGAAAACTGGCTGTCATGGAGAAAACAGAGTTGGAATAAATGGCTCCTTTTCAGAATGGCAAGATATAATTAGAGAGTACTGCTCTGATCACTTTTTGGTCCAAAATTGTTCATCATTTACATCTTTTCTGTTCCTTCCTCCAAGTCATGAAAGGTTTACAAATTTGCCAGTGATATGAAGATAAGTGGAAGGGCATGTAATGACAAAGATGTTGTGTTTTGCAATGGGGATACAAGTAGACCGGGTGAAAACCTGGCAAATGGAGTTTAAGGTGGGGAATTGGAAGGAATCCAAAGGCAGATCATTATCTAAGTGGAGCGAGACTGCAGGTGAGTGAAGTACAGAGGCATCTAGGTGTTCGAGTGCATGAATCTCACAAAGCTAGCAGGCAAGTCCAAAAGGTAGTTAATAAAGCAAATGGCATTGTTCCCTTATTGCAAAGGAGTTGGTGTTTAAAAATAGGGAGGTTTCATTTCAGTTGCACCGTGTGTTGGTGAGGCCTCACCAGGAATACTGCATACAGTTTTGACCCCCTTAACTTGGTAAAGGATGCAGTATCATTGAATCAGTCCAACGCAGATTCACCAAGCTAATTACTGGAATGTGCAGGTTGTCCTATCAAGAGAGACTAAATAGTCTGGCTCTGTATTGATCAGAGTTTGAAGGAGTGAAGGGTGACCTTATTTAAACATACAAAATCCTGAGAGGACTTGATAGGATAGATGGTGAGATGTTTTCACTAGTGGGAGAATCTGGAATAAGGGGACAGAGCTACAAGATAAAAAGGCCAGTCACTTAAAGCTGATGTGTCGTCCCCCAGAGGGTGGGGAATCTTTGGAATTCTCTGCTGCCGGGATGGTGGAGGTTGGATCATCAGATGTATTTAAATTGGAAGTGGATAAAGATTTGGTAGATTGTGGAATGGAGGGCTTGGGGAAATGGTACAGAAAAGGAGTTGAGGTTGATATAATCAGCCATGATGATATTGATAGGCTGGTGGCCCATCCAACTTTTAAGTCTCATTATCATTATAATGCACATGGCAATCTCTCATCTGGGAATTGAGAAAGGGAAGGGTCATGAACACACAATACACTCAAAACGGTTGTGATCTGGAATACACTGACGTAACAGATGGTGGAAGCAGATTCACTGGCAACTTTCCAAAGAGAAGTAGAATCAATACTTGGGCGAGATAGAAAGAACAAAGAATAGACAGGGCAGTGGGATGAGTTGGCGAAACTCTACCAAAGAGCTGGTGCAGGCATGTTGGGTTGAATGGTTTCCTTGCGTGCTGCATTGTATTCTGAATGTCTGATGTGGGAGTGTCTGTGGAGCTGGCTTGCTGCTCCTCCGTGTCACTCCAGTACTGGAATGGGAGGGACTGGGATTCTACAGACTGGCAGATGCTTGGAGCTCTGATCGACCAGGCGCTGTGCACTGGTCATTGGATCTGGTGTTTTGGTTTGTGCTATTTTGGTTCTGCCGCAGTTCTGAGCGTCAGCCTGAACAAATGGCAGCATGTGGATCTGGAGGGGAGTGTGGTGCCAGGGTTACAATGTGACAGCGATGAGGTTTTCTGTTGGCTATCCAGCACATTGGGAGATGCAGATTGAGGCAAGATTTCAGGAAAAGGAACTCTCTCTCCCTCTGCCCAAAACGCCACCAGCTGATGGAGAAAGCCACTCAGAATTCCTGTTTGTTACATGCATTTCTTGAATTAGAAATTAGAAGCAGAAGTAGGGCATTTGGCCCTTTCTCATTCTGTTTGTCCGTTCATCTGTTGAACAAGTCTCCCAGCAAGAAAAGTGCTCTTGTATGCCCATTGCGAAAGAAAATTTGATTTATAAGATTTATTATTGTCACATATGTTGGGATACGTTGAAAAGTACTATTACTTGCACACCATACTGACAAAGCAATATGTTCATAGAGAAGGAGAAGAGAGAGTGCAGAATGTAGTGTTACAGTCATAGCGAGAGTGTAGAGAAAGATCGGCTTAATGTGAGGTAGGTTCATTCAAAGGTCTGATGGCAGCAGGGAAGAAGCTGTTCTTCAGTCTGTTGGTCCGTGACCTGAGACTTTTGTATCTTTCTCCTGGTGAAAGAGAGAATGTTGAGGGTGCCTGGAGTCCTTAATGATGCTGCCCGCTTTCCCAAGGCAGCAGGAAGTGTAGACTGAGTTAATGGATGGGAGGTTGGTTTGCATGATGGGTTGGGTGACATTCATGACCTTTTATAGTTCCTTGCAGTTTTGGGCGGAGCAGGAGCCACACGAAGCTGTGACACAACCAGAAAGAATGCTTTCTATGGTGCACTTGTAAAAGTTGTTGAGAGTCATAGATGACATGGCAAATTTCTTCAGTCTTCTGAGAAAGTAGAGGCGTTGTTGGGCTTTCTTAACTATAGCGTCAGCATGGTGAGAACCAGGACAAGTTGTTGGTGATCTGGACATGTAGAAACTCAAACTCTCGACCATTTCCGCTTTGCAGGCTTTGAAGTAGACAGGGGCATGTCCTCCACTATCCTTCCTGAAGTCAATCTCCCTGGTTTTGTTCGCAGCTGAAGGAGAGATTATTGTCATTGTATCAGTTTCTCAATCTCTTTCCATCTCATCATTGTTTGAGATGTGAATCACTAAGGTGGCGTCATTAGCAAACTTGAAAATTGAGTTGGAGGGGAATTTGGCCACCCAGTCAAAGGCCTATCAGGAGTATAGTAACGGGGTGAGGATATTGTCCTCAATTTATTAGTTCAGAATGATGTTGCAAATTACTTTGTTCTGCTGTTGCTACTTAGGCTCAATAGACAATGGATGAGTTGGAGACAGCTTGTATCTTGCCAGAGGGCAATGAAGCTGAATAATTGTGTTCTGATTTGATGCTAGTAATTATTGGCCTTCAGGGCACGTTAGGACATCTTCCAGCTGATGTTGAAATGGGAGAAATTTGTGCACGTCAACCTCTGACCAACACTGAAAGCACGTTGACCACGAATTCTATTTTTTTTTGTTTGCTCTGATGTTTGGAGTGGTGTGTGTTTAGTACCTAGTCCTTCTGATAATCCTCGCTGCTACACTGGGAAAGTCAACTGCTTGAGGATTTTCACTGCTTCCTTTTTCCATGCGTGGCAACTACATGTTCTCTTGCAGATCCATGATTCTGGCACCCACCACCATGTTTACATGATACGATGGCATGGTGGTTAACACTGCTGCCTCAGGACTTAGGTTCAATTCCTGGCTCTGTTCACTGTCTCCATGGAGTCTGCACATTCTCCCCATGTCAGCATGGGTTGCCCCAGGTGCTCTGGTTTCCTCCCACAGTCTGAAAGACGTGCTGGTTAGGTGCATTGGCCGTGCTAAATTCTCCCTCAGTGTACTCCATTTCAGTGTTAATGCGAGCTTACTTGTGATACCAACAAATAAACTTTGTCCAAGGTGGAGCCACGCACTGGTGACCAGATGTTACCAGTGTACTGTAGCACAGGAAGACAGCATTCCATTTTGGATTGCTGTTTGTCAGCAATAGGTATTGGAATAGAATCAGAAAAAGCCTGTGGGATTGGGATTCTTGCTTGAATAGTCTATGAATAGAACAGCCAGCCGGAGGGGATAGGATAGAGCACCATAGAGCTGTATAATTCTTAGTCACTGCCTTGACAAGAGAATTGATGAGACCATTCAGCCCCTCAAACATATTCTGCTGGTTAATCAGACCACAGCCTTTCTTTAAATCCTCCACCTTTTAATGAAGAAAAGTAGAGCTGTGATCTTTTTCTTTAGACATAAATCCACAGGAAAGGCTGTGCTGTGAATTAATGCGTCAGTCAACTGTTAACTTAAAGTTTCTTCATTCACTGCATCCTGTTCATTGTGTTGGAAATAAATGATGTTGGATAATTTACTGCAGTTTGCTGAAGAACGTAGAATTTTCCCTTTGGCGTGCCTTGGAGCAATTCAGGGTGGGGAGGGGGGCACATTTGTGGTATGTGGGCCCCCTGACTGGGCCAGTGTTTATTGCCCATCCCTCGTTGCCCTTACTCAGAGAGTCATCCACATTGCTGTGGCTCTGGAGTCACAGGCCAGACCTGGTAAGGATGGCAGATTTCCTTCCCTAAAGGGAACCAGATGGATCTTTCCAACAACCGATGATGGTTTCATCGTCATCTGTAGATTCTTAATTCCAGGTGTTGTTTTCAAACTGAATTCAAAATGGCACCATCTGCCGTGGTGAGGTTCCAACTTGGGTCCTCAGAACGTTGGCTGAGTTTCCTGATTGAATAGACTCGTGAGAAGGCTGCAGGATGCTGGGATACTGAAGGGGAGGGGGAGAAAGTCAGGACCTGTCAATACTAATGGGTTCAAGGACAAGGATCCTGTTCATTTTCCTGTGAAAGGCAAGGGACGGAAGTGGAGAATTCCTTGCAAAGGAGTCACACACACAAAAATTCCAGGTTAACCTTAAGAGAAAACTGGCACAACTCAATCCAGGAATGTGAACAATTCTGTCACATCCAGTTTATTTGTATCCAAATTGGAATGTCTTTGGTGATCATTTATTTACAACACATATTAATAATTAATTGCACTGTTTTTTATGACACTGTCTGCTGTATTGAAATGAAACTTGAGCTTCCCACCCGGGTCGCAGTTTAATCTTTAAAATACTCAGTCTAGATGCGTGGACCTGCACGAACTAAGGTCAAGCAAAGGGACTGACTGGGTGGTTCTGCAGACAACTAGCACGTACTTGATGGGTTGAATGGTCTCAGGCCTCTCCTGCTGGCTGCTTACATGTGCAGGTGTTTGTATATTCCCCTAGGTTTTGTTTCCAAATGTGCGACCGGATATTTGCCTTCATTGAGTTGACATCTCAAACACTGTTTGTTGAGAGACAGGTCCCGAGATACCTTGTATATTTGAGCAACATCAGTTGCTAATGATTATCAGATGAGAATTTGTCACACCGCTCCTCCAATACTCACTTGCCTGCTCGTTCATCTCGTTGCTCTCTGTGGGAGCTTGCTGTGCACCCAATAGTGACTGCTGATCTTCCAACAATTCATGTTGTGGAGATGCTGGTGTTGGACTGCGGTGGGCATAGTAAGAACTCTCACAACGCCAGATTAAAGTCCAACAGCTTTCTTTGGGATCATGAGCATTCAGGTCACTGTCCTTGAATCAGGTGTGTGGAGGCTAGTTCACAAACACCGTATTTACAGATATGGACAGTGTGTATGGAGAAAGGGTGAACTTTTAACCTGTGATTATTCCTCTGTCCACTTTCTTTGTTCATACTATAAAGACTTGCATTCCAACCATTCTTCACATTCCAATGTGTAATGATCTTATAATTATACCTCTATCCATCTGTGCGATGTTCCTGAACCTACCTCCACTCACCTGATGAAGGAGCAGCACTCCAAAAGCTCATGATTCCAAATAAACTTGTTGGACTTCAACCTGGTGTTGCAAGACTTCTTACTGTGTCAAGAATTTGGGCAGCCTTGGGACTGCTTTGAGACATCCTGAGTTTGTGAAAGGTGCTATAGAAATGCAGCTCTTTTCCAAAGAGGCTCTCCAGGGTTCCAGCGATACAGAAGAAATGCTGTTTAGATGCACTGGCCGTGCTAAAATGTCTCCCTCAGTGTACCTGAACAGGCACCAGAGTGTGGCAACTAGGGGATTTTCAGAGTAACTTCATTGCAGTATTAACGTAAAGGTTATTTGAGTCACAAGGAGGCTTACATGACCCAGCCTGGGAATTGAACCTGAGTCCCTGGCACTGGGAGGCAGCAGTGCTAACCATTGAAAGCACACTTGTGACACTAATAAATAAACCTGTGGAGAAATCTACAGAAGAGCAGTGGGAGGTGCTCAGAGATGAGTTGGGGAGTTTGTAGGCCCCACACGTTTCCCCCCGGGGAATAGAAAGGTGAAACAAACCCAGAGAAGTCTGGATGACCAGAGACATTGAGGATACCAGGAGAAGGAAAAGAGAGGCCTTTAACAAGTAGGAGGACAGTATGTCTGTGGAGGGCAGAAAGTGCAGAAAGGAGCTGGAGGAATTGATTAGAGGAGAGCCAAGAGGGGAGGTGGTTGGTAAAAGTAGGGAAGGTCCCAAGGTATTCTGCAAAGTATATCAATGGGAAGAGGATAACCAGTGAAAGAGCAGGGCCCATTAAGGACTAAGGAGATAATCTTTGGGTGGAGGCAGAGGTAGGGTGTTAAATGAATAGTTCACATCTGTCTTCACCCACAAGAATGAAGAAGTAGTTATGGAACTCGGGGAGAAGAGGTTGTAGAGAAAATTATCGAAGGGAGTGGCAAGATATGGGCCGGCTTAAAAATGGATAAAATCTCCAAGTCGGGACAAATTGTGCCCAGGCTGTTGTGAGAGGCGACAGAGGAAATTTGAGCCAGATTTTTAATTCCTCCCTGGCTACCGGGGAGGTGTCAGAGGATGGGAAAACAGCTAATGTGGCCCCACTATTTAAGAAAGGTTGTAGAATGGGCCAGGGAACTACAGGCCAATGAGTCTCACATCTGTGGATGGGAAACTACTGGAGGGTGGTGAAGGTCTGGAATGCTCTGCCTTGGAGGGTGTTGGAGGCGGGATGCCTCGCACCCTTTTAAAAAGTACCTGGATGAGCACTTGGCACAACATAACGTTCAGGGATATGGGCTGAGGGCTGGCAGGTAAGGCTGAAGGGCCTCTTGTGCACTGCAGGATTGTGAAACCTATCTTGGTGCCCTGGGCTAATGAACAGTGATGTGTTCAGATTGACTCTGAAACGCTATAATCGCAGGGATTGGCGTCCTGTTTATCACGGCTGTGTTCGATTCAGCACATCGCTCCCCCAACCCCTCCGTCTCTTCTTCCCCCACCCCCTCCAGCCTTTACAAGATTATAAAGGCAGACTCGAGCTTAGACACATTCAGGAATGAGTCAGCACTATGTGTTCATCACATGCTTTACTGTACGTAACTCAGCCTGCATGAAGCACTTAGCACGCTGCTGCTCCCTTTTTCTCTCCATCCCCCTGCCTTGGAAAGACTGCCCTTAGGATCCTTGTCTGCTATTGCGACATCTGCATTCACGTTAAATTCATTTGGACTGTATGTGTTTCTCTGAGGCTGGTAAGGGTTTACACACACACACACACACACACACACACACACACACACACACACACACACACACACACACACACACACACACACACACACACACACACACACACACACACACACACACACACACTGCCCAGAGTTAATCAGTGACTGAGCTTTACATAGCATCTTTCATAACCTCACAATGTCCCCCAGCACCCAACATGTTGAGGGGGAAAAAAATGTGGAAATCCTTTTTGTGGGGACAGGGCAGCACAGTGGTTAGTACGGCTGCTTCATAGACCCAGGAACCCAGGTTTGATTCCTGGCTTGCGTCACTTTCTGTGTGGAGTTTGCACATTCTCCCTGTATCTGCATGGGTCTCCTCTCTCAATCTGAAAGAATTGCTGGTTAGGATGCGTTGACCCAAAGAGGCGCGGACTAGAGGAATTTCACAGTAACTTCGTTGCAATGTTAATGTAAGCCTTGCTGGTGACAATAATGAATAAAGTTTAGCTTGTGGCTCCCAGCAATTGAAAAGAATCTCACTGATGGAGCTTTCTTGCTTGGCGCTGTCATGTAATCGTGAATGCTGTGGCAGCCTGGAGACCCATGTAGTATAGTGGTTAGTACTGCTGCTCTCACAGTGCCATGAACTATTGCCTTGTGGCATCTGTTGAAATGTAACCCCCCTCCCCAACTCCCCACCCCGCAAGATGGGTCCCCGAGATGCCGACTGGTCTTCCCCCCGTACTCCGCCCATACTCCCCCCGTAGCTTCCAGAGGTCACACTACACTGTCAAAGGAAGACTGTTGTGCCACCTGGCTCACTTGTGGCAGCATATCCCCTCACAGCCGGTAAAGCCGTCACTAACACTGGGAACATGGAGAGCTGCTGACACAATCTACTGTTACCCATGACAGGCATGCAACTATCCAAGGTCTCAGCCTTATTTGAGGTGGGTGCAATCTCCGGGCGCCCAGCTGAACCTGGTTCCATCACCACATTGGCACCCTGACTCTCTCACTCACCCAAGAGCAGTCAGGGGAGGGTTGAGGAGAGGGACGCATGTGGCCCATTGGAGTCTGGGCTCAAAACACTCTCTCTGGGAGAAAACAGAAGAGAGCATCGCCTGGCATAACCTTTCTGAAGCTGGGGAACTCCTGGTGTCAAAAAAAGATGACCCACTTTTGCAGTCCTCGCATCACTCAACATGGGTCAACACCACAAAACGCAGCACAATGGTTAGCATCGCTGCCTCACAGAACCAGGGATCCGGGTTCAATTCTGGGTTCAGATCATTGTCTGTGTGGAGCTTGCACATGCTCCCCGTGAGTTTCCTCCAGGGACTCTGGTTTCCTTCCACAGCCCAAAGATATGCGGACTTGGCCATGCTAAATTGACCCTTAGTGTCCCAAACTACGTAGGGAACATATACCCATGGATTAATAGATGGGGTTATGGGGTAAGAGTAGGGACAGATCAAATGGGCTGAATGGTCTCGTTCTACACCATAGTGGTTCTCTGATTCTAATACAACAACAATAACTACACCGCATGCTCTCATGGTGTTGGTTGCGGGATAATAATTGGGAAAGGCACTGATTCCTATCAAAAAAGAACAAGACATCTTTTTGGCAAACTGAGGGACAGAATGAAAGGGACTGCTCCTTAAAAAGAGGGGGAACCACCCAGAGCAAAATAAACCCAGGGGTAAAGGAAAGCTAAAATATCAGGCTTCATTTAGAGTCTGATCGGAAGGAGGGCACTTGACAGAGTGCAGCATTCCCTCAGCACTGGAGTTGGGCTTGAACCCACAAACTTGAAGCCAAGTTGCTTATGTACTGAATCACGCCTGACAATTGGCAGATGTCCTGGCACAAAGATCTGAAATATCGCTGCCAAGATGGCTCCGCTGTGACCCTGTGTCACATTTAGTTTTCTGAAGAGCATTGAGTTTCCTCCTGCTCCTGGGATTTTTGTGATGTGAAGGGTGCAATGGATATCCAAGCTAATATTGTTTACACACAAGCGTTGCCCAGACTTTGTGATGTTGGGTTTGGTGATTGAAAGAAATGGGTCTGTGTTCTGGAACCAGCGAGAGAGCAGGGCATGTTAATTAAAGGATTAATTGATGATCTCAGAACAAAGGTAACCCGAGGATCGCAATATCATTGAATTGTATATCCAGTTTGAAAGGGAGAAGAGTGAATCTGAGACCAGTATTTGGAATATAGAGTTCAGTTCTAGTTGCCACACTACCAGGAGGATGTGGAGAGAGTACAGAAAATATTTACCAGCCTGTTGCCTGGTATGGAGGGCATTAGCTCTGAGAAGAGGTTGGAGAAACTTTGTTCTCACTGGAATGACAGAGATTGGGGGGTGAAGTGGGGGGGGGGGGTGGGGGTGCGCGACCTAATAGAAGTCTACAAAGTTGTGAAAGGCATGGACAGAGTGGATAGTCAGAAGCTTATTCCCGGTGTGGAAAAGTCAATTACTAGGGGCATTGGTTTAAGGTGCGAGGGGCAAGGTTTAAAGGAGATGTACAAGGCAGATTTTTTTATACAGAAGCTATGGTGCCTGGAACTCGTTGCTGGGGAGAGATTAGTAGAAGCAGAGTTTTAAGGCGTGTCATGACAAATACATGAATAGGATGGGAATAGAGGGATCCAGCCCCCAGAAAGGTAAGGGGTTTTAGTTCAGTTGAGCAGCATGGTCGGTGCAGGCTTGGAGGGCCGAAGGGCCTGTTCCTGTGCTGGAATTTTCTTTGTTCTTTGTTTTGTTTTAAACTTAACTAAGGGCAACAATCTGTCCATGAAAGCTGAACTAGCTGAAGTGAACTGGGCTGGGGAATAGATCAGTGGAAGAATTTTTCAGAATAATTATATCCCTGCTGTTTCACAAAATATTCCAAAGTAAGGAGCCACCATCCATGGGGAAACAAAGTGTAAAAGAAAGCTATTAAACTTATAACTGGGCCAAGATGAGTGGCAGGTCAGCTGATTGGTCAGGCTGTATAGAATGGCAGAGAACGAATAAAAGCTTAATCAGGACAAAGAAATTAGAATATGAGAGGAAGATAGCTGGACGTAGAAAAATAGATAGTAAGAGTTTCCACTGAAACAGGAGAAGAGTAAGTAAAGTGAGTGTTGATGTTTCAGAGAATGGGGCATCACTCGGAGATAATAATCAAATGGCAGATCAAAGAAACAAATGCTTTTCTTCTGTCCTCACTTTTAAAGATATTAAAAACTATTCCAGTAAATGCTGGAAATCAGGAGGTGGAAGGAAGAGAGGAACTTGGTGAATTATCATAGGGAAAGGGGAGTTGTGTGTGAGCTGACAAGTCACCAGGTCCTGATAGACTTCATCTGAGGGTCTGAAAATCAGTGGCTAGTAAGATTGCGTACGTTTTGGTGTTAATTTGCCAAAATTCAATAGATTTTGGAAAGGTTCCATCAGACAGGGAAGTAACAAATGTGACCCCTCTGTTCGAGAAGGGAAAGACACAGTAAGCAGTCTCATAACACCAGGTTAAAGTCCAAGCGGTTTATTTGGTAGCAGAATCCACTAGCTTTTGGAGCACTGCCCCTTTATCTGGTGAGGGGAGTTCTGTTCACAAACAGGGCATATAAAGACACAAACTCAATTTATAAAATAATGATCGTAATCAGAGCTGGGACGGAGACAGGCAGGGAACTGTTGGAATGGAAAACAAATGGAGTTGCTCTTTTAGCACAGAGATGGGGAGAAATTCCTTCTCTGAGGGTTGTGGGATTTTGGAATTCTTTTCCTCAGAAGGTGTTGGAGAGGGGGCAGGCCAGGGTGGATAGGTACTTGTTGGACAAGGGAATCACAGTCCTTGGATGAGTAGATAGGAATGTGGAATTGAAAAGCCTAAAGAGATCAGCCCTGATCATCATCAATCTTCTGAAGGGACTTGGATAATGTGATGTGTGTAGATTGCGTGTTCTATTCTCCGCTCCATTGTTGTAGAATGGAATTGGGTCGGGGGGTGGGGGGGTGGTTATTGTGATGTAGCCATACACAAGATCAGGGTTATCTCTGTGAAACTGCACTGCTGTAGAAGTGCTGTTAAAGGCCAGTCAGTGTCGGGGTCCTGAATTTCTGTGCTCGGGGGTAAGTATTGGACTGTTTGTTAGCTGAGACTTGTTGGTCCAGCTGGGATTGTGGGCTGTGTTGACAGGTTAATGTTTGATCTTCAAGGAGGTAATTGGGATAAAGGCGTGAGGCTGTATTTTTGACTGTACGTATAAGGACATGGTGCAGGGTACGGATAGAGATGTGTTCTGAAATTACGTAAGGGGATAATAAGGCTGCAGCATTCTCACTGCAGACTCTTCCTGGTTAGTATTCATTGCCTCTTGGGGAAGGAAGAAGTATTTCTCGAGTTCAACCTGTTCCTCTCTCTGGCTCACTGCCCATGAAAGGTATGAGGAAGACGCACTTCTCCCTCACATGGCTGCCTTTTGACACAATGCTGTCACATCGCATTGCCAAACTGAGAGACTGCTGTGGGGAGCACGTAACAGCCCAAACTCCAGGCAAGTTTAATCTATGACTGCCACTCACTCAGTCATAGAACCCCCTACAGAGCAGAAGGAGACCAATCCAGCCTGCTCCGATGACAGGTCCTATCCCCGTAACCCCACATATTTATCCTGCTAGGTCCCCTGATACCAAGGCGACAATTTAGCGTGGCCAATCCACCTTTGTAGCGTGAGAGGAAAGCGGAGCATCCGGAGGAAACCCACGCAGCTTGCAGGAGAATATGCAAACTCCACACAGACTATCACCCAAGGCCAGAGGTCCCTGGAGCTGTGAGCTGTAGTGCTAACCATTGTACTGCCGTGCTGCCGCTATGTGCTTGGGTAGCATTGTAATTCTTATAAGGTCCCAGCCACACACTGATAAATTACCCATCCCTATGATAAGAGTGCCAACTCTCCAGAGCCACAGCAATGTGGGTCGACTCTGAACTGCTCTCTGAAATGACCTAGCAAGTCACTCAGTTACATTTAAAAAGGCACCTCACCATCTCCTTTTAGAGGGCCTTTGGAGATGGCTAATAACTTACGGTTACTTCACACTACCGAACTAGGGGGAAAAAAATGAATGTCTTGTATGTACCTGGCTTTGTGAGTTACAGTTCCGGTCTTACGCAGAGGTTGTTGGTAGATTTTAACGTGTCAATTTGGCAGTTCAGATTGCTTGGGAGGAATTTCTACTGCTGAGTGAATCCAAGAATGTGGATATTTGTCCTGATGTGACCTCTACCAGAATGCTCCCTGATAGAAGCTGGGCATCGGGAATAGTTGATCCACACTGTTGAATTGTCTGCGATGAAGGGGCCTTGGGGTACAGCCCTTGCCCAGGGATGAATACATCGCGGAGATATCTATCCGAGCTTTGTCCTCAGCTTGCTTGTTAAGGATGACAGACCTGTATCTGGATTAGTCCCAGCTGAAGGAATCAGGAGTAGAAACTAGTTTGAAAGGTGGGGGGATTACTGTGGGCCGTCTTTGCAAATGTGCAGTCACCCCTGTTTGAAATATTGTTGTGCTTTGTGCGTGTCCGTGGATCTAGTAAAGCGTGGTGGCTGAATGGCCTCCTGTAATGATTGTGCTTCCAGGAGCGAGGTTAGATTCTGCCTTTGATATGAAGGTGTAGATTGATGAGATATCACTGTGGAGCCAGTGGCACACTCTGACTATGTATCTCTCTCTGTCTGCCCTGTGTCACAGGTGGTGATGAATGGAGCTGCTCCAACCAGTGGTGAACAGGACACAGAGATTACAGAGCTGATGGCTGTCTACACCAAGCAGAACAGTGTGGCGGACAAGGTAAGATTGACACTTGTAGCACTAGGATCCACAAGCTTGCATAGAGCAGAGGAATTGGTGACTGTGGAGAGGAGGGATCTGAATTTCAAGCAGGAACGAGGATGAAGAGTATCTTTATCCTATTGTGAGTGGGAAAGTTGACCATCACACCTTGATGAATCATTGGGTGAACCTGCCAATGTACTGGAAAAATTTGAGAAGGTTGGATGTGATGCTCGATTCTCGTCTCTTGGTCCCATTCGGCAAACAGATCGTCACCAAGTATAGCAATTTCTTCTTTAAACGAGATAGTTGAACTCCTCAACCTTACAGTCAGTTTAGGAATGCGAAAGTTGCAGCATTGAAGGAAGGCCATTTGGGCCGTTTATGTCTGTGCTAGCTTTCTGTTACAGCATGTCTAACCCAGTCCCGTTACCTGTATTGGACAGTGTTGACATTGGGATTTACTTGAAGCTAGCCTTCAATTACACTCTTGTATTCTCCAGTGGCTCCCTCGACTCACTCATCTTACCTTCAGGAAGTTGTTTGCTTGTTCTGCCCACATCTCAGTGGGGATAGAGCAATCTGCTGGAGATTCGAGGTTCTCTTCCTTTCATCCTCTTCTTCCATCTTTCCTCCAATCAGTTGCTTTTTGGAATTTTTTTTATTTTTATTCATTTGTGTGACATGGGTGTTGCTGGCTGGGTCAGCATTTATTGCCCATCCCTCATTGCCTTTGAAGAGCAGTTGAGAGTCAACCACATTGCTGTGGCTCTGGAGTCATGTGTAGGCTAGACTGGGTGAGGAGGGCAGATTTCCTTCCCTAAAGTACATTGTTTTTCTGATAATCAACAGTGATTTCATGGTCATCGATAGATTCTTAGCTTTTCTTTATTGAATTCAAATTCCACCATCTGCCTTGGTAGGATTTGAACCTGGGTCCCCAGAGCATTACTCTGGGTCCCTGGATTACTAGTCCAGTGCTGATATCATTCTGCTACTGTTCCCCAGGGAGTTTTGGTGACAATATTTATCAAAAATCTTCAGTGAGTTTTGTCACTCACTAACTGGGACATGCAGGTGGAGAGAGCATAGTCCCTTTATAAATTTGATATTTCAGTATCTGGTGACTCTTGGCAATGCTCACACACATACCGTCACGCTCTTCCAGTTCATAACTGCTGATGTCCCATTTCTTAGGCAAATAAAAAGCATTTGAAAGTATGCCACCGACGTCACGGAGTCCATAGTCACGTATAATTTCATTGATCAGATCATTGAATACAGGGAGTTGGGGGACCTTGCTGAAGTTGTACGAGAAATTGGTAAGGCCACACTTGGAATGCTGTGTACAGTTCTGGTCACCCTATTATAGAAAGGGTATTATTAAACTAGAAAAAAAAGATTTACTCGGATGCTATTGGGTCTTGATGATTTGAGTTATAAGGAGAGGCTGGATAGACTGGGACACCACAAACAAACAAACAAAAAAACACCACAAAACCCCAAAAAACAAAACAAAAAAAACAAAACCAACAAACAACAAAAACAAACCCAAAAAACAACAACCAAAAACACAAAAAAACAAACCAAACACACAAAAACAAAAAAAAAACCAACAACCAACCCCATGCTGTAAACTTCTAGGACTCTACTGTAGTATTGGGAACTCTTGGCAATACACACAGGCAGAGCCATACTCCTCCATTTGCATATATTGAGGCCCCGTTTCGTGGGCAAATAAAGACCATTTGGAAATGTGGCTCCACTGCCACTGAGTGACAGTTGTAGCTGGTTCCCTGAGTCTGGACAGATAGTTGGTACCCATCTCCCGTGGGCCCGGGGTAGACCTGCCTTCTGTGCGATCCCCATCCCACCGTTTTGGGATTTTTACGCTCAAATGTTAGTCCGTTGCCGGGTAAGCACCGTCGGGTCAATGAGCAGAAAGATGAATGATGTTCAGGTCACAAGTATGGGTAGGGAGGCGGTAGATTTAAAACTGAGCTGAGTGGTGAATTTGTGGAACTCGCTGCCCCGTAGCGCGGTGGAGTCTGAGTCATTGGTTTCAAGGAGCAAATAGTTATATTTCTAACTTTTTAAAAAAAAAGGATGAGGGGATATGGGGAGGTGGATTTGGGATCAGGGTGAGATCAGCCAGGATCTGACAGCGTGATGGAATGGGCTCAAAGAGGTGAATTTGCCAATTTCTGCTCCTGGCTCCAACGTCCTGAATTTCAGGAGGTTCGTGCTCTCTCAATAGCCTGTGTGAAGCCTTGAAAGCTGATCTCCTGACTGTGTTCTCAGCTGAAGCTATGTGAGGACAAATATTTTGCTGTGTGCCTGGGGCCATGGTTTAGTGAGAGCATTGCAAATACTGTAAACTTCAAGCCTTGGTAGGTGAGAGGTAACGTTCTGTCCAGTTATCACAGACGTTGGCCAGCACCACCTTTCTCAGTGAACTCTTGGAGGACAAAGTGTGCGTGCGCGCGTGTGTGTGTGTGTGTCTTCTAGTAAGTGGGCAAGGATTGGGGCTATCTGTCCCTCCCTTCACACTGTCTGCCTCTGCACCTGTCTGTGATGTTGTGTTTTGTTTTTGTCTCCCCAGTCCTCTTTGTCTGGTATCTCTGACAGCACTGAGGCCACTGACCCGCAAAGAATGGACATGATCTACACCATTGAGGATGTCCCACCCTGGTATCTCTGCATCTTTCTGGGCTTGCAGGTTGGTCGAAAGGAAATCCCTCGACAGTTCTGCTGGGAGCTTTGAGTGAGGTCAAACCAGGGGCAAGTCGGGGCTGCCGTTGCCCTGTGACTTCCGTTGGTTGACCACACGAGAGCTTATAATCATCGTGCGCGCGCAAGACTCTCAATTCGATTACTGGGGTTTGGTGGCAAAATCTGTGCCTGAGGGGAAATTGAGAGAACAATCTGCTGACTTCTCAACATGAACGGAGGGGGGAATTCCCGTTGAGGATCTGTGAGGTTCAGCAAGGAGGGTAGCCTCAAGCTGCATTGTGACTCCCCTCATGGTTAGTTGGCAGCAGGAGAAGGTGGCATGGCGCTGATGCTGACTTGGGAGACGGTAACACGGGCTGTTGATTGGTTTGGGTGTGCCAGGTGCCGAGGTGAGTAGAATCGGGATATTTGTTCAGCCACCAAGGGAAGCAGCCACCTTCAGGAGAGCGGGCAAGGCTCGGGGAGGGGTGGGCGAAAGAAGACTGGTTCAATCTGTGACCCACCCTGGTGCTGTCAGGAAGGGTCAGGAACTGTGAGGCTAAGAAGTTCAGATTGAATCCAGGCACGCTCCTGGTTATTAGTTCAATTTGGTCTATTTATTAGTGTCACAAGTAGACTTACATTAACACTGCAATGAAGTTAGTGTGAAAGTTTCTGAGTTGTCAAACTCCTGTTCTGGTATACTGAAGGAGAATTTGATGCACCTAATCAACACGTGCTTTGGACTGTGGGGGGTGGAAACTGGAGGAAATCTCCGCAGACACGGAGAGAACGTGCAACTCCACACAGACAGTGAGCTGAGACCGGAATTAAACCCATGTCCCTGGCGCAGCGAGGCAGCGGTGCTAACCCCTGTGGCACTGTGCCGCCCTGTGAGAGATAGTAACGAGTGGTTAAATATTGTTTAAAATCACAGAGAGAATTGGTGATTAATGATTGAAAGTGTGCGCCCCATCAGTCACTGAAGAATGAGCAGGAGGTGGGCGTGGGTGGCTGGTGGTAGTGGAGTTCAAACGAGACTTGTTAAAGTGGCATCATTGTAAAACAGGGGTGAACGGGTAAAGAAAGCTGTCTTTACTGAGTGAAAAGGCAGTCGGGCTGAGATGAAGGAGTCGGGAAGTTTATCATTAACAAGGTGGCTGTATCAGTCTGCTTTAATATGTAACCTCGAAACACTGAATAAGCAATTTAATCCCACTGGAAATGCCCTCCGTGCACACAGCGACTGCAGAGGACCCGAGATAAGAGGATTGTCTCCTGGATCAGCAATCTTGCTCAGATTTGAAAGCACATTCCTCACAATCTTCACAACCTCTCTTTTTTTTTTTTAATTTCACTCCTGGAGCAGTCTGCGTTCCTACTGCAGGGCAACACGGTGGGTTAACGCTGCTGCCTCACCCCTGTCTGTGTGGAGTTTGCACGTTCACCCCATATCTGCATGGGTTTCCTCCGGGTGCTCCCATGGTCCAAAGACGCGTGGGTTAGGTGGATTGGCCGTGCTAACTTCACCCTTGTGTCAGCGGGTTTAGCAGGGTAAATATGCGGGGCTGTGGGGTTAGGGCCTGGCTGGGATTGTAGTCAGTACAAAGTCGACGGGCTGAATGGCCTCTTCTGCATTGTTAGGGATTCTATGATTTAACTCTGAAGGGACGTTTTCCAAGCATTCTCCTTTTCCCAAGGCCTTATGTGGGAATGTATTTTCCTCAGCAACCCCATTCCAGAGGGGGGGGGTCGGGTTGGGTCTCTCTGTTCCACTGAGGAATGTTCTGTGACGTAGAGTGGAGTTCGTGAGTGCTGGAAGTGTCCTCCCACGCTGCACAAGCTGCTGATCTTGCTGTGGTAAAGCAGCCCAGTAATCTGGGTTAATTATAGTGAGCTGTGTAGGAATAAACTTCCGTCAGTGTCTGAACCCTATCATTAACAGTGGAGAGTGAACCCCTTTCCTGTTCAATCAAACACAGCAATAGCTGGGCTCACGTACCACGGAACAAGCCGAGGAACTCATTCACCTAATGCTCTCTTCCACTCAATCTCTTCATTGCTTTGTCTCCTTTCTCCTCCTTGCCAACCTGCAGACTGGCACTCAGTCCTGGCAACGAGGTGGCTTGCCATGATGGCTCGGCAGCACAGTGGTTAGCACCGGAGCCCCTCAGCTCTCGGGACCCAGATTCAATTCCTGGCCTTGGGTCACTGTCCGTGCAGAGTCTGCGCCTTCTCCCCGTGACCTCCGGGTGCTTGGGTTCCCTCCCACAGCCCGAATGACGTGCTGGTTAGGTACGTTGGCCATGCTAAATTCTCCCTCGGTGTAACCCAAATAGGCGTCGGAGTGTGGCGACTGGCAGATTTTCACAGCAACTTCATTGCAGTGTTAATATAAGCTGACTTGTGACACTAATGAAAAAACTTAAACTTTGTTGTGGAGCAGGTTTAAAGAAACCCGTTTAAAACTCCGGGTAGAGCATTGGAAAAGGAAATCTACATCCATCAACGTTGGAGAAGGGCTAGTGTTAGAGGACTGGTGCCCATGGCTGGTTCTTAGGGGGCACAGTCTCAGGATAAAGGGACCATCAGCTGGGTCTGAGAAATGTCAGCGGATACGGAATCTTTAGGAAGCTTTCTAATCGACTGCTCGTTTATTGAATTCTGGGATGGAGAAGTTTTTGGTGAATCAGGGCTGAGAGGGAAATGAGGGTGAGATATAAGATGGTCTGGTTAAATAGTGGCGCAGGCTGGGTGAAGGGACGAATCTTAATGGGGTGAGCTCTCTCACCCCCTTCACTCCCTGTGAGGCATAGCTGATTGGAGGGAAGGTATGGGGTGGAGTAATGGTCTGATGAGATAAGTATCCCAACCAGAGACACGTCCGTAGATGTCCATAGAATCTCGCAGTGCAGAAGGAGGCCATTTGGCCCATGGAGTTTGAATCAACCACTATCCCACGCAGCCCCTAGCCCCAGAACCCCCTGACACTAGGGTCAATTTAGCATGGCCCGTCAGCCTAACCTGTATATCTTTGGTCCAGGTGAAGACTTTCTGATCCTCTCGCATGTCCCCCACACGCAGTATCCAGTCGCTGTCACTCCCAGGGACTGAAAGATGAATAAACAGACCCAGCCCAGTTTATCTCTATTAGACACTTGGGATGGGGTCACAGTCTGGTGGGATATTGTGAAGGAAATGGGGGAATTCCTCTTCCACCCTTCCCAGCATAGTATTTCTGTGTTCCTCAGAGAAGATATGCATCCCAGTTCATCTTTCAGACAAATGTTGAAACACTACGGTGCAGAAGGAAGGCATTCAGCCCATCGAGTCTGCACCAACACCAATCCTACCCGGCCTTATTCCCATAACCCCACTTATTAACCCCACTAATCCCTCCAATCTACACATCCTGGGACACTAAGAGGCAATTTAGCATGGCCAATGCACCTAACCTGCACGTCTTTTGGACTGTGGGAGGAAACTGGAGCACCCGGAGGAAACGCACGCAGACATGGGAAGAAAGTGCAGACTTCACACAGACAGTGACTCGAGGCCGGGATTCGAACCCGGGTCCCTGGAGCTGTGAAGCAGTGGTGCTGACTGCTGTGTTGCCTGTCACTACAAGGCAGTTCAGGACATCTGCCTCTCTGCTGTATGAGATCCTGCTTTCAATGAGAGAGAAGGAAATTTGTGCTCCTTGCACGTACCCAGCAAAACCTCTCTATCACTGAGACACGGCAACGCTGTAAAATATCCCCAGCCAATCGGTCAACTGCCTTGTTCAGTGGAGAACATTTCTGAAGAATTCCTCTCTGGATAGAGATCACCCGGAGTGAAGTGTGCTCCCTGAATGAAACCGCTTGGGGCCCTTTCTCAAAACAAGCCCCTGTGCTGTGTAATAAATGTGGGTCATGTGAGGGTGATATAGGGTAAATGAATCTGCGTTAGAGTTTTCTGATTGTAAATCCCTCTCCCGAGAGCCCTGGGTGAGAACAAGGCACCCCGTTGTCTTGACAAGCATCTTCTCGTGATTTGGGTCGATGGCTGTTTGGAGCACTGCCCCCCCCCCCCCCCCCCCATTGCATTACACTGCCTGCCATGGTGGGGTTTGAAGCCATGTCAAAGGTGCTTCATGTGGGAAGTAACGTGGTTCCAGCAGCCCTGCTGGAATAGGGAGCAACAGGACATTGTGAGAATATATTCAGCATTAAGACCAGGAGCTGTCAACGCCGGCACATTTCAACCCACTTCCTGCACATCTGGCAGGCCAGCTGCCAAAACACCTAACCATTGCCGATCAATTCTTCTGACCCTTACCATACCAGAAATCGGCCTGTTTACCAACTGTTGTGCAATTGGTGATTTCCCGATGTGCCCATTGCCACTTCAGGTGAAGCGAATAGACGTTCACTGAGAATACTGACGCTTGTAGATAACGTGGCCACCTAGGATAAGGGGGATAGAATGGGTGGAGAATAACATAAAGTATGAATACAATCCCAGACTACTTGGGCTGATTGGCCACCTCCTTTAGTGAGCATTGAGGGGGAGGTTAAATGGCTTGTCAGGAGAAATTGAAGTTATACCTCCTATCTTGCTGTCAGCATTGCCAGGAGGAGATCAAATGATTGCAGTGTTGAAATTTTGGAAGTTCCAGGTGTATTAGTGGGAAGAGAAATGGTTCACTGATGGGGGAAAAGCACTTGATAGGATGTGTGTTGGTGCGTGTGTTGTTTGTGTTAGAAACTCCAAATTATTTTACAAAGTTAGCCAGAATCAATCGGTTTTGAATTTGGCTAGGGTGAGCATGAGATGTTTCACTTCAAGTGTGATTCAGGTGATCCACAAGGGAGCTTTTATCAAACAAAGTTTATTTCAGACTATAGCTAACATGTATAGAATGAAAATTAGCAAGAACTTTTATCAACTACAAGTTAAAATGAAACACTACAATCTATATCAGATGTTTCAATCAATGTCCAAAAACAAAACCTTTTAAACAGATTACACAGGCTGAAGCTCACATCATGCTGGAATTCCAGTCCTCTGGGTTAAATGCTGATTTCAAATGATCTTGAAAGCTCAGAGCAGTTTATAGTCAGATCAGCTCTCCAAAGCGCAGTTTCTTTACTGCAGCACGGCAATGAGCCTTTCTTTCAGCTAACTGGTAAGAGTTTTGGGGCAAAGCCGAGAGAGAAAGAGACTTCTTTTCCAGCTTGCTTCCAAGACTGCCTCTAATATTGCAGTCAAAACAGCACTGGAAACTGAGAAACTTTGGTCATCTGATCTATCCACAGTTTCTTTTTTTCCCCCTCCTTCCAGCAATGATATCATCCAAAGCTGTGACCATGATCTTAAAAAAAAAAACCTCGTAAAGATACTCTAACACCACAGCAGGGGAGTGTGTGCGTGCGTGGTGAGGTGTGTATGTAATGTATGTGAGTAAATTTTGATGGAAGGAATGAGTTGTGTGTTTTCAGTGCGCTGTCCTGGTACTCACTAACACTGGCCTTTTCTTTCCAGCACTATCTGACCTGTTTCAGTGGCACTATTGCTGTGCCCTTCTTGCTGGCAGATGCCATGTGTGTTGGCTTTGACCAATGGGCGACCAGCCAGCTGATAGGAACCATCTTCTTCTGCGTGGGGTTGACGACATTGCTTCAGAGCACGTTAGGATGCAGGTATTTATTTAATCACTGCCGCAGGGCAAGGTGGAGAAAAGACCCCTTCACAACCCCACACAACCATTGCCATTGTATATCGCGTTGTGTAGTGTGGGTATCAGTGGCAGGGACAGTATTTATTGCCCATCCTGAACTGCCCTTGAGAAGGTGGTGGTGAGCTGAGATTCTCTTTCTGTAAGAGCAATGTTAGTTTGACTCATGTCAATCCAGTTGGTTTCCATCTCTAACCTTTCCAGTGAAAGAACTGTTGAGGCAGATCAGTGGCTCCCTTTGGTTGATTAAGGGTCAGAGCCAAGAGGGCAGCAGGGGATTGGGCGGGGCTGGGGGGGGGTGCGTGGTGGGAGGGTGTGGACACAGGGCGGGACACCCATAAACAGGAGGAGCACTGGACGTACAGTATCCACCTCCTCGTGGACCTCTCCCAGTTGCAACATGAGCCCGCGTTGATGCAGTGCCTTCCAGGAATGTCCCAGGCTGTTTGACAAGGCCATGAAGACCAAACAGTAATTTGGCCAGAGCGATTGCTTTCAAACAGGGTGCTGGGAAAGGGAGAGATGTGAGAGAGATCCAGGACTTAATTACTGAGCATCCAGTGAAAGGACATGGTCAATCGAACACGTTTGACGTGAGGGGAAGTGTACGACAAGGCTGCAGACTCTGTCCAAAATAATTCCGCCTTCAGCGAATGACATGTCCTTCCAGCGGTGAAGATTGAAGGAAGTCTAGAGGTGCTCAGGTTAGCTGGATTGGCCATGCTACACATCTCTCTGTCTTTGTAACGTTGGAGAACCTGCACTGAGACCTGGGGTCAACTGTCCAGAGAATTAGCTTTTGTAGCTGGGTGTGCGATCCTACGCAATGCTGGGTAGGATAACACGGAGAGGAGGAGATTGTTCGGCCCGTTTGTGCCCCTGCTGGCTCTTGGCCAGATGTATCCAATGCAGCTCACACCTGAGTTCTCCAGCTATCTATCCAATTGCCTTTGGCATGTCATTGTTGAGACTGCCTCCACACACCCTAAACCACCGTCTCAGACAATGCATTCCAAGTCAGGATTGTGTAAAAGAATAAGCAATCAAACATGAAATTAGTTTTCTGGCACAGCTTCTCTGCCTGTAATCTGGGTCATCCAGATTACCCAATTTTAAATATTTCAGATTCTGAACACTCCGTTTCTCTGAACGGTGCAAGATTCTGACTTTTCAGAAGGAAGCAGCAAGCATGAGTCACAGTTCTGTAGCTTGGATTTCTCCGTTAATCTGGGTCATTTTGCCCCTATCCAGATACGTACAGATAAATGTTGTCCCTCGTGTTTCTGGTGAACAAAAGCCCAAATTCGGCGGGGGGGGGGGCGGTGGGCAGCGGCACACTGGTTGGCACTGCTGCCTCTCGGCGCCAGTGGGTTTGATTCCTGGCTTGGGTCATTGTCTGTCTGTGTGGAGTTTGCTTGTTCTCTCCGTGTCTGCGTGCGTTCCCTGCCACACTCCAAAGATGTGCGGGTTAGGTGGATTGGCCATGCTAAATTGCCCCTTAGTGTCCAAAGATGTGGAAGTTAGGCCGATTGGGCAGACAAAGTTGTCCCTCAGTGTCAGCGGAATTACTAGAGTAAATACGTGGGGTTACTGGGATAGAGACTGAGTGAGGATTGCAGCTAGTACAGGCTGAATGGGCCGAATGGCTCCCTCCTGCACTGTATTGATTCTATTCTCTGAAATTGTAAGCAGCTGATTAAACTTGGAGCTGCTTGTCCCTGGATCAGGAACAGCCGATAGGAGTCAGGTCTTGTGTAAGAGTCAATCTGCTAGCAAACATCAACCTTTGACTGAGTCAATACAGCTGTGGTTCTGGTGTGTCGGAGTAGGCTTCGTCTCAGCCCCTGTTCAAATGATGAGCCAATTTCCATTCCGTATCCCCGACCTGTAACCATGTTGTTGATAATGTGAAGGTATGTGATGCTTTCAGACCTATCCGCGCTTCCTGCAGTGTCCCGAGGCCAGCATTGGAGTCCAGGTACCACTCACTATCTGCTGTTCAACTCCTCAAACAGGAGGCAGTGGAGCAAATGGTATTGTCACTGGACTGGTTATCTGGAAACCCAGGAGACTCTGGGGCCCTGGCTCAAATCCCACCATGGCAGATGGTGAAATTTCAATTCAATAAAAAATATCTGAGAACAGCACCACTTGCAAGCCACTCACCATCCTGACTTGGGAATATATCTCCATTCCTTCGCGGTCACTGGATCAAAATCCTGGAATTCCCTCCCTCACAGCATTGTGGACCAACCCACAGCACGTGGACTGCAGCAATTCAAGAAGGCAGCTCACCATCACCTTGCCAAGGGGCAATTATGGATGAGCAATAAATGCTAGCAATGCCCATACGGTGGCACAGTGGTTAGCACTGTTGCCTCATGGTGTCAGGGACTCAGCTCCGATTCCTGACTTGGGTTGCTGTCTGTTTGGAGTTTGCACGTTCTACCCATGTCTGCATGGGTTTCCTCTGGGTGCTCCAGTTTCCTCCCACAGTCCAAAGATGTTTGGGTTAGGTGGATTGTCTGGGCTGAATTTCCCATTAGTGTTTGGGGAACCAGCTAGGGTAAATGCATGGGATTTTGGAGATAGGGGATTGGTGAGATTGTGGTTGATGCAGATTTGATGGGCCGAATGGCCTCCTTCTACACTATAGGAGTTATGTCCCACAAATAAATAAAAACAAAACAAAAAGAAAGTCTGGAATTAAGAATCTACTGCTGACCATTATTGGTTGTCGGAAAAACCCATCTGCTTTCACTAATGTCCTTTAGGGAAGGAAATCTGCCGTCCTTACCCAGTCTGGCCTACATGTGACTCTAGAGCCACAGCAATGTGGGATCTTCTGGAATGGCCTGGCAAACCACTCAGTACAAGGGGCAATTCGGAATGGGCAATAAATGTTGGCCCAGCCACTGATACCCACATTCTCTGAACAAATGATGAAAGAAGCCAGCTTCCCCCTTGGCTGGGACATCCTGGTTTGGGATATGGCCAGATTGGGATTGAGCCGGGAGGAAGAAGATATTAACAGTGTGTATTCCCCACAGGTTACCTCTGTTTCAGGCCAGTGCCTTTGCATTCCTGGCCCCTGCTCGAGCCATTCTGTCCTTGGAGAAATGGAAGTGCAATAATTCAGGTAAGAAAGCTCTTCACTTCTCACGGTGAGACTCGGTAAGGCCAGAGCAATCCCAGAATACTCTCAGGGCCAACGTACAGATCGCAGTCCTGGCACAGGCCTCCTCCCTGAGGTCTAACCTGTTGGTTCGAGATTCTGTCCAGCTCCTTCAGAGCACGAGGAGTTAATCCAAACCTGAGTGCCATTGTCAAAGCTTTCATTCTCACACTTCAATCCAGGTATCCAAATGAGGTGTTGGAGAGGATTCACATTGGCATTGTCCTTGTTTATACCTCCGCAGTGTACCTGTAACAGGGAAAGAAATTCTCACTCACTCTCAAGCGCGCTCTCACTCCCAATTCCCTTTATCCACTCATTGTGCCAGTGTGCATCTTTCCCACCCGTACCCCCTCTTTCCCTTCTGCAGAAGAGGGCGCATGTGAAAGCAGGTGTGTGCTCGCTCACTCGCTCCTCCCGCACGTACAGAGCTGGCCCTCACGTACGTGAGATTCTGTCTTCTCTGTCTCCAAAACAGTGCAATGCAATAGAAACCACTGATACTGGTGTGATAGTGAGAGGAGTTTTATCCCACGCTGTGGTTTTCCTGCAACACTCGGGGAGGTAATGCACTCTACAGATATCTTCCCAATGCTGAGGGGACAGCACGGAGACCGGTTCCCAAAAACCTGGAATTCTGGCAGCAATTCCCCAGACACGGCCACCGCCCGGTGTAGCAGCGTTGAGATTTCCCAGGTTGGAAGTGTTAGGTAACATCACCGTTATCCCAGATGAGAATAGGCTCCCCTCCTCCTTTGACCTCAGGATCACCCCAGCTCAGGCAAAGGGCAGCTTTGAGAAGGCAGAGCTTTTGTGAATAACTGGGACGGGAATCGAACCCTTGATGTTTGCATTGTTCTGCTTCACTAACCAGCCGTCCAGCCAACAGAGCTACTGATGTACACTGACAGCCAAGACACCAGACTCCTTCCCTGTCTCCTTTCTCAGACTGTCAAATTCCCCCCTTTCCCATTGAACCAGGGTGGGTTCTGCTGGACCGTTGCCGTGACGAGTCCATTGATAATTATGGGCTGTGAAGCGGTAATTGTGACTGATTGGGAATGACTGTGCACACCATCTGATCTCTGCGGTTACTATGGTACAGCAGCAGTCATAACCATTGCCTGCAGAGCGCCTGATTTGTACCTGCACATTTCCTCTTCTCGTGAATAAACCATGCACATATTTGCCATGAGCTCACAGGCCCAGCAATCATTATCCCTTCTTAGTTATTCATGGTTAGCTGCTTCAGTCTTCAAGGAAGAGGCTGTGTGTGCGTGACCATTGTTGTTCCTGGGGGTCAGGATGGAGGATTGTTACAGAAAACACATCACACGTACAAACTGGAGCCAGGCTATGAGGTGTGTGTGTGTGTGTACGTGTGTATTGGTGTGTATGTGGGTTGATATGGAGATGCCAGTGTTGGACTGGGATGGGCTCAGTAAGAAGTCCAGGTTAAAGTCCACATCACCCAATGAAGGAGCAGTGCTCCGAAAGCTTGTGATTCCAAATATAGCCTGTTGGACTTGAACCTGATGTTGTAAAACTTGTTACTGTGGCTGAAAGATGTTAGAGATGTATCTCTGTGTGCGGGATGTTCTTTACAGACTGAAACATCTGAGTGGGTGCTGTTTGACAGGCGGGTGACTTGCTCACGTGGAGTAGCTCTTGGAGCAGCTAGGTGTCGACGAGTGGGGTGCACGCGTTAAACATTCTGACTACACAACCATCTCCTCGGTTCCAGCTTGCTAAAACCTCGTTGGGGAACACTCTGAAGGAGTGCCTTTGAGGCTGCGAGTATTCCTGTTGGATGAGTCAATCTTTCTGGGTCTCTCGTGGTGCACTGCTACAGTGAAGAGGAAGAACTCACTAACAAAAAATGTCTGATTGGGAAGGGAGATTGCGAGTGAGGGACACTTTTCAATCACACGGGGATCGAGCTACGTTTTTGTTAAGCTTCCCCGTGTTGTAGGCAATCATTGGCCAGGCCAACATTTCTTGTCTGTCCCACGTTAGGTTTATTAACTTGCCAAATGGTGGCAAGGGTGGCAACTCTTCCCAGGACCTGGGTTCAATTCCTGGCTTTGGTCACCATCTGCCTGGAGTTTGCACGTTCTCCCCGTGTCTGCGTGGGTTTCCTCTAGCTGCTCCGGTTTCCTTCCACACCAAAGACGTACGGGTTAGGTACATTGACCGTGCTGAATTACCCCTTAGTGTCCCGGGATGTGTAGATTAAAGGAATTGGCAGGGTAAATATGTGAGTTTATGGGAATAGGGCCTGGGTGAGATGAATGTCAGTGCAGACTTGATGGGCCGAATGGCCTTCTACTGCACTGTAGGGATTCTATGATTCTAAACTGGGCAAATAGCTGCTGTTTTTGGGAACTGCCGGGCACAATATTGGCATTGCGAGATTTGTTGACGCAGTGTATTGCCAATTCTGATTAAACAAAGCTAGTTCATGCACTCTGCTAAGTGTTGTTTGAACAGGGAATTCACAGACCATTTCGCATCGTTGAATTAGCCTGAAAAATACAAGCAATTTGTGGAACCTTTCTTCTGATTGGCATTGAGAATTGATTAAGGGCTGTGAGCTAATCTCAGAATGGGAAGCTAGTACGTGTAAAAAAAAAAATGCTTTGTGTTTCTGTTCAAGCTTATAGATTCCAGGTCTTTGGCTGAACTCAAGTAATCCTTGTTTATCCACTGCACACTGGGTGGCAAAATGGTTCTTACTGCTGCCTCACAGTGCCAGGGACTCAGGCTTGGTGACAGTCTGTGTGGAGTTTGTACATTCTCCCCGTGCCTGTATGGGTATCCATCCACAGTTGGAAAGACGTGCTGGTTAGGTGTATTGGCTGTGCTAAATTCTCCCTCCATGTACCTGAACAGGCGCTGGAGTGTGGCAAGTGGAGGATTTTCGCAGTAACTTCATTGCAATGTTAAGCTTTCTTGCAACACTAATAAGTAAACTTTAGAATCTTAAACACATTGCGGAACTTCTTTTCCTGTGGTGTCTGTTTGCATTGGCCTAGTTTTACAGTGGCACAGTCATTGACCTCATGTCTATATGGAGAGTGTGGACACCTTCCAGTCATCTTTGCTTTATCCCGAGACATTCCTGTGTCTTAGCTGGGAAGGAACCTCGATGGGTCAGCATTCCCACCGTCCCACAATCTTCCCGACCTCCAGAAGACTGATACCTGGAAGTCAGAAAAGACGAGTCAGGTCAGGCCTGGCGATGTAGAAAGCTCAATGCCACACGTTGGGAGGGCAGAGTGAGACGTTGCTGAAATTCTCACCTTGGAACTCATTCAGGACAAACACAGGAATACCAAATTTCAAACAGTCGCAACCATTCAGGAGGAAAGGGAGCTGATTGGTTGGCATGTTGACTCTGATTGCCCAAATGACAGGGAAAGTAACAGACAACTCCAGGCTCTTGGGTAATTCCAGAATCCATGCAAGGCTTTTCTCTAAGTATCTCCGCAAGCTATAATGTTACTGAAGTATGCTGAATCCTTGAACTTTGTTCTGAAATTACCCAGGAGCTCGAGGAACATATAGTTGATTTCTCTAGGGTAATGTCGACTTGCCAAATAAACCAGCCCCCTTTTAACCTGTTGTGCCAATTGATATGGTTTGAAACTTGGTATCCTTGTGTTTGAGTGCAAGCCGGAAAGCTTTGACCATGTGTCTCTTTTCATCAACTTTCATGTTGTACACTCCTGAGCCACTGCTGGAGGCTCGTGTTGTGTGTTCCCTTCCTCACTGTAACTCTGTAATGTCGCACTGTTTAAAACATTGTTCAATCTAGCAACCTCATTAGCGAGAAAGGATTGTGATTAATCTCTTGTCCACTCGTTACCTTATTCTCTGAACTCCTGCACTATAGACAAAAATACACACACACACGCACATGCACACGTAGATTTCCAAGCAAGTCGGAGTTCAACATTCCCCACCCAAAGCATCGGGATCGTTGTCTTTCCTTGGACATTGCTAGGGGCCCCTCCAAAGGTTGTTTTACCCTCACCGTTCTATTCACTGTTAGTAAGGTGGGCACCCCTGCTGATGTTGCAGATGCAGACACATTGCCCAGATGGTGCAATGCCAAGGGGCTTGAGCTCCTCAGCTGTCGGCGGAGAGCCCACATTTAGCCCCAGATACTTGGGGTTGCTCAGAAATGTTTGTGTTAAGCCTACTGGACCACAAGGTTGCATTGAGCATGGTCAAACTCTCCAGCTGGATCAGTAACTTGGGAACCAACTGAGTGACATTGCAATTGTAGAGGGGAAGGGAGGGTGACGATGAAGGTCAGAGGTCACATGGATTCTCGGGAGGGTACAAGAAGCTCCTTCAGTATCTCACACACACATACCCTCCATTTGACTGCAGTTATTTTTGACTATGTCTGTATTTTACACATCTGCTTTTCTTTTAGATATATCTCTTACAAATAGCTCAGAAATGATGGACACATCACATATTTGGCACCCCAGGATCCGAGAGGTAAAGTTCCACGAGGGTTAATCTTTGTTTGAGTTGGACCTCCTCACTGAGCCAGTCCCACAGACTCACTCCTTTGACAGGGGGCCTTTGACTGAGCTCTTGGGAGAGATGTACTGAAATGTTATCACTGTCTTTCTGCTGGTAGGGCCTGGGGATCTCCGAGTTGTCCAGCTGGTGGGAACGTCTTCCCCGGTGGCCATTGCAAGCAAGAGTCACAATCTACTAGCTGTCCCAGGCTGTGTGTTCCCTTCTGGGACGTTACCATCAAGAAATCAACTATAGGTCCCCCAAGCTCCTGGGTAATTCAAGATAAAAGTTTAAGGCTTCAGCACACTTCAACAACCTGGGGCAGAGACACAGATAGCAGGTTGTGACTCTCACTTGCAGTGGCACAAACCTACAGTGTATCTTGTACCTTTCCTGAAGGATTGACTTGAGAACAGTGGTCACTGCTGGACTTCCATCTCTCCAGCGCCCTACATTGCAACCTCAGAGTTTTATTCTTTTTAAAAAGTGGTGACATTGGAAATGTGGCACCCAATTTGTGCACAGCAAGCTCTCACAGATACTCATGATTAAAGCCCTGAGTAATCGGTTGGAATGGTGTGGTGTGCGATAGATATTGGCCAGGTCACTTGGCTTTGGGAGGGGGGGAGGGAAAGGAACTCCCCTGCTTTGCAAATTGGTGTGATTGGCATCTTTTAGATTTACCTCAGAAGGCCCCAAGCATCCCTCTGAAAGACGGCACCTCCAGCAGTGCGGCACCCTCACTGTCCTGCACTGGGAGTGACAGCTGAAGTGAGACCCTGGAGTAAGGCTTGATCTCCCCAAGCTGGCGACTCGGGTGGGGGGGAATGGCGATCCTACCCCTGGCTGATGTGCACTGGGAGCCGTGAGTTTACATGGATTGTGAAGCAGGGTAAACCAGGACTGTGCAGCACGACAGAGAGACTGGAGATGGGCAGCGAAGTACAAACACTTCAGTGGGTGACTCTGTGAGCAGATGGGAGAGTGCAGCTTACACTGGACGGGGTTTCAATGGGCTTCATCACAAGCATTTAAACGCTCCAATGTGACTCCCTCAGCCCACTCCTGTCTCCCCGAGCCACGGCCGTTTGAGTTTGATAGATTTGAAAGGTGCTAATTCTCTTAACACACTTGGCGTGAACTCTTTAACAGATTGCGTGCTTAAGCAGTGAGACTTGGTGATACAGATGGTGAAGAGATTGCGGTGCCTAGCTGGGTGCTTTTATAATGCAGTGTTCATTGGTTTGCTCTGTAGAAGAGCAGAGAGAACATGTGGTTGTCACCTATACAGTGTTCAACCTGTACGGGGCTCTCTGGAGACTAATGGGCGGGCGGGTGGATCATTTTTAACCCTGTCGTTTGGTCCAATCTCTGCTTTTGAATCTGCCGATGAAGTTTGCGGATCGTGTTGGGAGTGGACGCTGGGACGGAACGATCCCAAAGTGCAGCAGAGTGGAACAAACTCTTAACCCGAGAGCGGGCACCTCCGGCAAAGACCTGCAGCGCAGCTGGAGGCCAGTTGGCCCATCCTTGGGCTTTTGGGAAGTGAGTCTGTGACTGACCTGCCCCTCGGGGCCAAGAGGGAAATGCCCGTTAGAGCCCATTTACCCCAAGTGCCTCCAACCAGCTAGTTGCAAAGTGTCCATGTCTTGCAGGACATCTGTGTTGGCCTCCATGTTGCTTCTGGAGTTTGGTGATGCCTCTGTATTGTGAGTTAAAGGCAAAAATGTGACGGATCAGTGCGTGACTCTTGTTTTTCCTTCTCCACCAGATCCAGGGGGCTATCATTCTGTCTTCAATCATTGAGGTTCTGATTGGTTTCCTGGGCCTACCTGGAGTGCTGCTAACGTACATTGGCCCGTTGACCATCACCCCGACGGTGGCTCTGATTGGTCTGTCCGGTTACCAGGCAGCGGGCGAACGAGCCGGGAAACACTGGGGGATCGCGATGCTGTAAGTGGGGCTGCTTTTCATTTTCCGTTTGCTTTTTGACACGGCACCCAGGACGTGTCCTGAGGCAGTGAGCGGAGGGGGGGGTGGGGCGCGAGGCAATGATGTCGTAAATATCATGGGGTTCACAATGTAAATTTGACTTCGCAGAATTTAGAGCTTTTAGCTGTGGGGAAATGTGCCACCTGATGACAAATTGCAGAAACAAATCTGACGTAAATAACATTCAAACAAGTTCCGGATAGTTATGCTGAAAAGGTACATTATTTATCTATGGGGTGGCGAGGCCGCAAGGCTGACCAATCAGTGATCCACGTCTAAGCCTGTAACGTGGAGCCAGGAGAATGCTGAGAGAGGACAACAACCAAAAGATGTCCCAAATCCAGGTCCCATTGTAGATAAAGTAATCAGTTTGCAATTCGGTTTGAGCCATCCCAGAGCGTACCATGTTGCCATGGTGAGAGCAATTCCGAGTAGAGCCTTTATTTATGTGTGGGTGCGTTTGATGAAGGAAACGGGCCGCTGAGTTTGGCAACAGGACGAGGCAGTTGTTGCCTTGGTCTTATGGTTTGCTCGCTGCTGGTCAGGGCTTGGGGAAAGCCAAAGGAAATGTCTGTTATTGAGGCTGTTGGTCAAGCGAAGGAAACAGTAACTTTAATTGTTCACTACCTGCAATCCAGCCATGGCTCCAATTAATTTTGGATTTCACGAGGGGGAAAACAAGATTTACTCCTGCTTTTGCAGCCAGTGGGGAAAGTCTGCAGTGGTCCTCACAGAACCTTGCAGCAGAAGGTGGTCAGCAGGGTTAGCTTGGGAACCCGTGGGATGGACATCCACTGCCAGCTCTCGAGAAAGGAGCGACGGTACCTACACTTGTCAAATCTGTTGGGGAAAGGTGTTAACCACTGGGTCATCATTCAGTCCGTTGGTGCGAAAGCCGGTTCTGAGGAGGATACAGATGAGTTAAATGTGTGGGCAAAGTTTTTACTGAGGGAATATATGTGGGAAAGTATAAGGTGATCCACTTCTGCTGTAAGAGGTGCAGAATACATCATTACCTAAATAAACAGAATGTCAAATATGTTAATACACTGGGATTTGGGGATTACAAAAAGTTGGCATTCAGATCCCACAGGGCATAAGAAGCCATCTGGACTGTTAGCCCTTGTGGCAAGGTGGACAGAGCATAAAAATAGGAAACCTTGTTGCAACTGTACAGGGATTGCAGAAAGCACAACTGGAATCCTTCTCACAGTTTTGGAGTCTTTACTTGAGGAGGTATACTTTGTGATGCCAGTGCAACTGTCAGAAATGTATTTTTTAAATCATGTTCTCTGCAGTTTGTGAGCTGGCCTTTTGGTTTCATTGTGGCACCGGTGATCTGGCTACAAACCCTTATTGCTGCTTCAGTGGCTGGAAGGAGGTTTTGTTGGTGTTTACTCTGGGGTCTCCAGAACTTTCTGGGATTGTTTTATCACCTTGCATTGTGGGAAGGAAGATGGATTGACAAGTCAAAGTTAGGTGGATCCTCCCCAGAAAAATCAAACGATTCATTTTCAGTTTTAGCTTAGAAGGATAGTAACATCAGACAGAAAGTGTGTGTCTCCCTCCCTGGTGTTTTAGCAAGCTGTTCTGAATATATGCAGAGGGCTGCTAGAAGTTACAAGGCTGGGAAGGCAGAGTTTCAATTCTCCAACTTAAGTCCTGGCATCCCAGGAACATTTGTATTTGCTGTATTAAACTTGTGGCAAGGATTTTGTTGGGTTGGAACGATATTTAGCTGTTTGAGGTTATTCAATATCATCATTGTTGTTGTTTTGTTTGTAATTGATAAAAGATATTGCTGATTTTCTTTCCAAACATGTTAACTATGTTCTGTTTGATAAAAGCTCCCTAGTGGGTCACTTGAATCAGACCTGAAGTGAATTATCTTGTGCCCACCCCAGCCAAATTCAAATTGTAAAACTTATGATCCAGGCAGGCTTTATAAAACACTTTGGAGTCCTGACCTGAATTGCAATAATTTGCATTGGGTGTAATACAGAGAAGATTCACTGAGTTGATTGCTACTACAAAGGGGTTTGTTTTATGAGGAGAGGTTGAGCAGGTTGGGTCTATACTCCTTGGAGTTGAGGAGAATGAGAGATGATCTTATTCTGAGGGGAAGGATAGATGCTGAAAGGATGTATCCTCTGATGGGGGGAATATAGAATGTGGTGGTATGGCTTCAGAATAAAGGGCCACTTGTGTAAGATAGAGTTGAGGAGGAGATTCAGAAAAGAGTTGGCCTTTGGTCTTCTGTTCCTCAGAGAGCAGTGGAGACGGGGTCATCAATCAAGGGAGAGTTCGATTTCTGATCAAAAAGGTAGTCCAGGGTTATGGGGGCACGCGGGCAGGAAAATAGGGTTAATGTCACAGTCAAATCAGTCATTAGCTTATCATTTGATTTGATTTTATCATTGTCACATGTATTAACATACAGCACATAAAAGTATTGTTTCTTGTGTGCTATACAGACAGAGGATACTGTTCATGGAGAAGGAAAGGAGAGGGTGCGGAAAGGAGAGGGTGCAGAATGGAGTGTTATAGTCATAGTTAGGCTGTAGAGAAAGATTGACTTAGTGCGAGGTAGATCCATTCAAAAGTCTGACAACAGCAGGGAAGAAGCTGTTCTTGAGTTGGTTGATACGTGACCTCAAGACTTTTATCTTTTTCCTGACTGAAGAAGCTGGAAGAGAGAATGACCGGGGTGTGTGGGGTCCTTAATTGTGGACCCCATTTGCTTTGCTGAGCCAATGGTAAGTGTAGACAGATGTTACTACCGCTTATATTTTAACACCACAAGTGGAAATGATTCTCTTCACTGTTGTCTCCACTGATCAGCCAAACTTGCTGATGGATCACCAGCCACTTCCCCAATTTCTCCCAGGATCAGCGTCTGCAATCCTGACATTTCTTGTCTGCTAATTGTCCCCTGTGGTGGAGCCTCGGCATGTTGGGTGGAGTTGCCCCTTCCTCCTCCTGTGTTGACTCAGGTAAATACCATCTCAATCAGCTGATATCTGGGAAGGCTGGTTGGTGTGATGGATTGGGCTTCATTTGTTATCTTTTATATTTCCTTGAGCTGAGCAGGAGCCATACCAAGCTGTGACACAACCAGAAAGAATGATGTAGGAGGCTTGAGGGGCACAATGGCCTCCTGCTTCTAGATACCGCTCTTGGGGTTAAAAGGATCAAGAGATATGGGGGAAAGAGGCTAATCAGGATTGATGAGCTATGATCAAAATGAATATGGAGGAGGTTGGAAGGGCTGAATGGCTTTCTCCTGCTTCCAGTTTCTGTGTTTCTCCTGAGGGGAGAATAAAAATGATCTCATGATGATATTTACTGTCATGTGGAGGATAGAGGGAGCTTCCTTGTCATGTTTCCTTCCTGCTGTGTCAAACTCTCGCTCTTGCTAACTTGGTGCTCACTCCACATGTGAGATATCAGCTGGCTGAGATGGTGTTTATCCTGAGCCAACACAGGAGGAGAAAGGGGCAATTCCACCCAACATGTCGAGGCTCCACCACAGGGGACAATAGCAGACAAGGAATGTCAGGATTGCAGACGCTGATCCTGGGAGAAATTGGGGAAGTGGGTACATGGGCCGGTGATCCATCAGCAATTTTGGCTGATCAGTGGAGACAGCAGTGAAGAGAATCATTTCCACTCGTGGTATTAAAATATAACCGGTAGTAACATCCAATCTGTTGTAATGTGACCAACAATAACAAGGTCTAAGGGTCAGCTGACCCAGTTAAACCATGCAACCAGAATGATGTGATGCTCAGCTGACTCAGTATAAATAAGAACCTGTCAGCTAATGCATTTTGGAAGGTCTAATACAGATAGGAAATAGCAGAACCCTTCAGAGTATTGATAGGTAGAAGGATCTGGATGTACAGGTACACAGGTCACTAAAAGTGATAACGCAAGTGGAGAAGGGAGTCAAGAAGACAAACGGCATGCTTGCCTTCATTGGCCATGGCATTGAGTTTAAAAATTGGCAAGTCATGTTGGAGCTTTATAGAACCTCAATTAGGCTGAACTTGGAATATAGTGTTCAGTTCTGGTCACCACATTACCAGAAGGGTGTGGAGGCTTTGGAGAGGGTACAGAAAAGATTTACCAGGATGTTGCCTGTTATGGAGGGCATTAGTTACAAGGAGAGGTTAGAGGTTGGTTTGTTCTCACTAGAGCGACAGAGATTGAGGGGAGACCTGATGGAAGTCTACAAGATTATGAGAGGCATGGACAGAGTGGATAGTCAGAAGCTTTTTCCCAGGGTAGAAGAATCAATTACTCAGGGGAACAGATTTAAGATGTGAGGAGCAAGGTTTAAAGGAGATGAGGCAGATCTTTTACACACAAAGTAGTGGGTGCCTGGAACTCGCTGCTGGGGGAGATAGCAGATACAATAGGGACTTTTAAGGGGTGTCTTGACAAATACATGAATAGGATGGGAATGGAAGGATATTGTCTCTGGAAAGGTAAGGGGTTTTAGTTCAGTCAGGCAGCATGGTCGGTGCAGGCTTGGAGGGCTGAAGGGCCTGTTCCTGTGCTGTAATTTTCTTTGTTCTTTTGGGAATTATGGGGAACTTGGAGTGGCCCAGCATGAGGCCTCAATTCTGGAGTAATGAAGTTTCTTTATTAAACCTTTTCTTTGATTGGAGTAAATGTTTGTTTTTAGTTGTCTATAGTGGAAGAGTTCCTTCTGGGTTCACAGTGGGGAGGGGAGGGGTGGGGGGAGGAGCGGAAAGGTAGTTGGCCACACACAACCTCATAGTGGTTAGCTCATTGGCTATACATGCACAAAATCTCTGCTCACCCTGTTAACTCATGGAGTCAAACATCTGGGAGTCCCGTTTCAAGGACATCTGTGCAGCTGTTCAGTCACTGCAAACATAGAACATTACAACGCAGTATAGGCCCTTTGGCCCTCGATGTTGCACCAACCAATGGAACCAATCTTATGATCCTCTAACCTAAACTATTCCAATGTTATCCATATGCCTATCTGCTGCCGATTTGAACGCCCTTAAAAGTTGACGAGTCCACAACTGCTGCAGGCAGGGCATTCCACGCCCTTACTACCCTCTGAGTAAAGAACCCACCTCTAGCATCTGTCCTATAACTACCACCCCTTAATTTAAAGCTCTGCCCACTTGTGTTATCCATCTCCATCTGAGGAAAAAGGCTCTCACTATCCACCCTATCTAACCCTCTGATCATCTTATGTGTCTCAATTAAGTCACCTCTTAGCCGCCTTCTCGCTAATAAAAATAACTTTAAGTCTCTTAGCCTTTCCTCAACATCAGTCTGGGTCTGTGCATGCAGATTGAGACTGCGGTTAAACCATCCCATCACCCCAGCCAGACGTGGATAGGGATTGGATAGCTAACAGCAAGCAGGGAATATTACCTCTTTCATATGGGATATGGGCATAGCTGACTAGACCAGCGTTTAATGCCCCGTCCCTAATTACCCTTGAGGAGGTGGTGATGAGCTGCCTTCAGTAACTACTGCAGTTCTCTGAGGCTAAGGGTCAGAGTTATTCGTCACTTGGAGGGACGAGGTTTAATCGAGGATAGTCAGCCTAGCTTAATCAGAGGAGATTGTGACTGACAAATTAAATTGTATGTTTCTCAGAGGTGACTAGGTTGTAGATGAGGGGAGTGCAGTGGATTCAGTAAGGCTGCATTAGAGGACTGATCAAGAAAGTAAGAGCTCAGGGGAATGCAGGGCAGTTGGGCAAATTGAGTCCAAGATTGGCTTACAGGGAGAGGGTTATTGATGTGGGAGTCTGTGTCCAGTGGTGTACCATGGGGATCCGTGCTGTTTTGTAGTGTACGTGAATGATTTAGATGTGAATGTGGGATGTGATCAGTAAGATTGCACGTGACGTGAAAATTGGTGTGTGGTAAATAGTACGGAGGGTTACTGGACAATACTTGTGGGCGATCTAGATGTGGCAAATGGAATTTAACTGTGAAAAGTGTGAGGTGATGCATTTAGCTAGGTACAGGACGACACCATGAACAGTAAGATGCTAGGCAGTACAGAGAGACTGGGGCTATCTCTCCTAAGATCCCTAAAGGCATATGGGGATATTTACCTTTATTAGTCAAGGTATTGAGTACAAGGATAGGAAGGTAATGATAGAGCTGTATAAGACACAGCTAGAGTACCGTGTGTACAATACAGGAAGGATGTGATTGTGCTAGAGAGGGTACAGAGGACATTGACCAGGATGCTGCCTGGGATGGAGAATTTCAGTAATGGAGAGGCTGGATGGGATGAGGTTGTTTCTCTTGGAGCAGAGACTTCATCGAGGTGTACAAAGCGATGAGTGACGTCAATAGGAAGAAAACTTTACCCTTCATAGAGGGGTCAATAACTAGGGGGCATTGATGAGGGTGGCACAGTGGTTAGTGCTGCTGCCTCACGGCGCCAGGGACCCATGTTCAATTCCCAGCTTGGGTCACCGTCTGTGTGGAGTTTGCACATTCTCCCCGTGTCTGCATGGGTTTTCCTTGCACAGTTCAAAAGACATGTTGTTGAGGTGCATTGGCTGTGCTAAATTGTTCCTCAGTGTCACAGGGACCAGCTAAGTATGTAGGGTTACAGGAATAGGGCCTGGGTGGAGACTCAATGCGCCAAATGGCAGTGTCAGGATTCTGCGATTCTCGCAGGTCATGTTAGAGGCTGTGGGGCACACAAGTGAATGAGGGTTCCTGAACGCTGGGAAGTGGCACTGAAGAGTGATGCTCAGAGCCACAGGGTAGTCAGAGAGAAGGGTCACATGGAGGGTTCCAGTAGCTGGTGATGTGCAGGATCTGAATGTGTGCCACAGGCATGCACACACAGGCTCGCACGCACACGCGCGCGCACGCGCACGCACGCGCACGCACGCGCACACACGCACACACACAAACACACACAAACACACACACACTTGTGTCAGCTTCAGGGCATCTTGCCTGTTAATCACCTGGAGAGGGGGGGAAAGGGCTCAGGAACTGCAGGAGGTCTGTGTGTATGTATGAGTAATATCACCCCGATTGTAATATGTCCACCTTCTTTCCAGGACCATATTCTTGGTGCTATTTTTCTCTCAGTACGCAAGGAATGTCAAGCTTCCTCTTCCAATTTACCAGTACAAAAAGGGATGGACAGCCTACAAGTTACAACTCTTTAAGATGTTCCCGGTAAGTAGCTGCTCGCTGTGGGGAGGATAAAGTCTTTTCAAGTTTATTTTCTGAGTGTCACAGGTAGGCTTACAGTAAACACCGCGATGAAGTTACTATGAAAATCCTCTGGTTGCCATGTCCCTGCGCCTGGGAGAATTCAGCATGGTCCACGCACCTAAGCAGCACATCTTTCAGACTGTGGGAGGAAACCCACGGAGACACGTTTGTACAGAGTCTGCGCAGTGTCCCAAGCTAGGATTCGAACCTGGGCCCTAATGAGGCAATGTGCCAATTAGTGCCCAGGATCGCCATGCTTATGTTGGATATAGTAATAGGGGATTTTAGCATAGAGCTGAGGGAGCTACCTGAAATCTCAGCCAAGCTTCACACCCCAGAGACACAGCACACCCTCAGTACGGCACTGGGATCTCCTCTCAAATTCACTCTGAAACACTCCCACAGCCTTCATAGATTGAAGGGCAGTCACATCTGGTACCGGAGGTGGCACAGTGGTTAGCACTGCTGCCTCACAGCGCCAGAGACCTGGGTTCAATTCCAGCCTCAAGTCACTATCTGTGTGGAGTTTGCACATTCTCCCCGTGTCTGCGTGGGTTTCCACTGTGTGTTCCAGTTTCCTCCCTCTCTCCAAAGATAAGCGAGTTAGATGGATTGGCCATGCTAAATTGACCCTTAATGTCAGGAAGACAAGCAGGGTAAATACATTGGGGGGGGTGGAGGGGGCGTGGATGGATGGTAAGGGATAGGATAGGATTATTGTCGGAGTAAGCTTGATGGGCCGAAAGGCAGCCTCATGCACAATAGGGATTCTATGTTCTAGATGTAGTAACTGCTCTGTGCACAGTAAGATTCCACAAAACAACTTGTCTCTATTGAATGGTGGGATGTTTGACCAGGATACTGAGGAAGGGCCTGGAGTTTGGATCTGCAATCCCATGTACTCTCTCAAAAGGCAAAGCGGCGATTGTGCTGCAGTGCCTGATTTGGAAGTGGATCACTTTGTTCCTGTGACATTCCCGCCCAGAACTGAGTTCAAAGTTTGGGAGTGGTGGGGTTTGATTCCTGGACCTTACTGTAAGGGAACAGGCAGCGAGTAAGAGGAATATCAGTCTGGTCGCCCCTTGGATAAGAACTAGGAGCAGGAGTTGGCCATCTGGCCCCTCGAGCCTGCTCCATCATTCAATAAGATCATGGCTGATCTTTTCATGGACTCAGCTCCACTTACCCGCCTGCTCACCATAATCCTTAATTCCTTTACTGTTCAAAAATGTATCAATGAGGTCGCCTCAATTGCTTCACTGGGCAGGGAATTCCACACATTCGCAACCCTTTGTGTGAAGAAATTCCTCCTCAACTCAGTCATAAATCTGCTCCTCTTTACTCTGGTTCTAGTTTCACCCACCAGTGGAAATAACTTCCCTGCTTCTATCTTATTTATTCCCTTCATAATCTTGTATGTTTCTACAAGGTTGCTCCTCATTCTTCTGAATTGCAATGAGTATAGCCCTGGTCTAGTCAGTCTGTCCGCACATGCCAACTCTCAGCTTTTCCATACTGTCCTGCCATGTGTGAAACCAGCAGTGGAAGCACAGCAAAGGGGTGGAGCTGGAATGGGCAATCCATGGGGTTAGACCAACTTGGGAAGAGGGATGGTCCTTGTGCCCTTCAGACAGACAGCAAAGCGGGAAGGCAGGGGAGGGAATGGGAACGTTGATGTTGCTGTGTTACAGTCGTACTATGGTGTCTGACGTGCTGCGATTTCCTCCGACAGATTATACTTGCCATCTTAGTCTCCTGGTTTCTCTGCTTCATTTTCACCGTAACTGATGTATTCCCAGACGACAGTCAGCAGTATGGCTACTATGCCCGCACGGATGCACGGAAAGGTGTTCTCTCTGTGGCTCCCTGGTTCAAGATTCCATACCCTTGTAAGTCAGCCTGGTGTCGAGTGTTAAAAGCTGTATGAGTGTTCTCCCCCCACCTGGCCGCGCAGGATTGTGGGCTGGATGGTGGGGGGGGATGCTGGGAAGAGAATATTTCTCTCACCCATTCCCTCCAAACAATCAAAGCAAGACACTGCGGGTGCTGGAATCTGAACCACCAGCAGCTCTGGGGAGTGAAGTTTACATCTCGCGTCAGTGTTCATTAATACTGTGTCATTATCTCAAAATAGGCTGAAAGCCTGTGCTGCCAAATAAACCTCGTGGACTTTAACCTGGTATTGTAAGACTTCTTACTGTACAAAATACTTTTAAATTGAAGTGATGTGTTGGAGCTGGGTGGGCCCAGCAAGAGGTGTTACAAAACCCAAACAGAGGGTATATTCTGTACGGTGAGACTTTGACATCTTTCCCCCAGTGCACATCAATGTACAAATCTCACAATACCAGCTTAAAATCCAACAGGTTTATTTGAAATCACGAGCTTTCAGAGTGCTGCTTCTTCATCAAGTCACTCTGTCAAATCTGTAATTATCTTGCAGTCCTGTCTTCGATATTGTTTGTGAAACCTACCCCTCCTCTCAGCTAATGGACATTAACCTGGTGTTGCGAGATTTGTGTGTTAATGTGCATTGGAGGGACGTGTCAAAGTGTCACTGAACAGAATATCCCTTCTGCTTGGAAACTGAACTTGGTTCATATCCAGCAGTGTGTGTGCGCGCGTGTGTGTGATGTTGAGGAATCCTGACCTTTTGCTGACTCCCTGTTACCTTCTCTCTGTAGGTCAGTGGGGTTTACCCACCTTCTCCGCAGCAGGCGTCATAGGCATGCTGAGTGCTGTTGTTGCCAGTATTATTGAGTCCATTGGTGATTATTATGCCTGTGCCAGGCTATCCTGTGCACCTCCCCCACCCGTTCATGCCATCAACAGGTAGGCAAACTCTCTCCCCTCGCTCTCCCCCTCCCCCAGGGGTTTCTCTGGCTTCCTCTTCCCCTCTCTGTCTCTCTCTCTCTCTTTTCGCCTTCCTTTCTCACTCATTCTCTTTTCCCCTTCCTCCCTCTCTCGCTTGCTGTCCTCTCTGTGTCTATTTAAGCGAGTGCAGATTGGAAATCTATCCCATTGTAAAGATTTGCTTTTCGGAAGAAACTCTTCAAATGCAGACAATGAACAGATAACAAAACAGATGAACAGATAACTCTGACTTATAAGTTAGAGAACGGGTTTAATAAAGAAACTTCATTACTCCAAACCTGGGGTGTTGCCCTGGGCCAATCCAAGCTCCCCACAATTCCCAATAGGTTCTTATTTACAGTGAGTCAGCTGACCATCACACCATTCTGTCATTGGTTCCATGGTTTACTGGATCAGCTGACCCTTACAGCTTGTTGTAGTCACTGCTTCCACTCTAACAAGGTTGCCTGTAGAGACAGCATTGTGACCATCGCTGATTCCACTTGTAACAAGCACAGCCTACCCTTGGCCGCCTGCTTGTTTCATTGCACCTCGGTTACCGTAACGATGGCTTGTTGAGCAGGCTTGGTGGATTTGAATGCAGGTTTTCGGAAAGTGTTGTTGAGTGAGCTGGGCTCTGTGTCACGGCTTGTGTTAGCCAAGAGGTGTTGACCTGTTGCTCGCTGACTGAAAGCACACCCACAGATTCTGATCACTCGATTGCTGACATTGTCACGTCTTCTCGAATCACAGAATCCCTACAGTACAGAAGGAGGCCATTTGGCCCGTTGAGTCTGCACCGATCACCATCCTGCCCAGGCCCTGTCCCCCTAACCCCTCACTTTACACTGCTAATCCCCCTGATACTAAGGGGTATTTCAGCATGGCCAATTCATCTGACCCGCACGTCTTTCAGACAGTGGGAGGAAATCGGAGCACCCGGAGGAAACCCATGCAGACACAGCGAGAATGTGCAGAGTGTGACCCAGGGCAGGAATTGGACCGGGGTCTCTGGCACTGAGAGGCAGCAGTCCCTTGTATCCATGTTTCTCACTGAGACCAGCATGCTCATGGCTTTAACCCCACGGTGGGGTGGGGGGGGCACTGGGTAATGAGCAGTAGGGGGCAGGTAACTGAGGTTAGAAAAGGGAGTTGTGGGAGAGGGGAGATGTGGAAGATCTGTGGACCATCCCCCTGTCAAGTTGGAATGTTTCCTGGCTATGCCAAGAGTAACTATCTGACCTTTGATTGTGTCTCTCTGTATATCCAGTAGACACAGAAGAACAACATTAGTGTAAAGTCCTCACAACCCCCCCCTCCCCCCATGTTCCTGGGTTAGAACCAGGCCGAGAAGAAGCATAGAAACTTGGACAAAGCACACCCCAGAGATGTGCAGGATAGGTTGATTTGCCGTGATAAAATGCCCCTTAGTGTCGGGGTAAAGGCAAGGGTATAGAGTTTGGGGGTATTGGGGGGCTGGATTCTGGTCGGTGAAGACTGGATGGGCCAAATGGCCGCCTCCTGCTTTGTGAATTCTATGATTGTCGGAAAAATTCACCTTGTTCACTTCAGGGCAGGAAATCTGCTGTCCTCACACGATCTGGCCTACACGTGACTCCAGAGCCACAGCAAAGTGGTTGACTTTCGACTGCCCTCCAAGGACAACTGGGGATGGGCAATAAATTTCCCGCGAATGAATCATAAAAGATCTGCCAGTGCTTCATCACTGACTGCTGTCTGATTGGCTTCACGGCAGAGCTGAGCTGTGATGCCTGCAGTAGTGGAATTGCCTGAGATGGCAGTGAAGGAAGAGCAGTCGGGCCTTCACGATGGAAGGATTTGTGTGTTGTACAATGTTGAGTGACTCCTGCCACTGTGACTCTCTTTGTTATTCTAGGGGCATCATGGTTGAAGGCTTGTCTTGTGTTTTGGACGGATTGTTTGGTACGGGTAACGGCTCCACGTCCTCCAGCCCTAACATCGGAGTACTGGGAATCACCAAGGTAAGGATGCAGTGCTGCTTGAACTGGAAGCAGGTTTCTGCTTCCTGTGAGTCCTAGACCTGGCTGTTGGTGAGTAGAGTGACCACTGTGCTCCGCTATTTGGCCGCCGTGCAGTCTGTTCCTCTGAGGTTCATGGAATCCCTAGGCTGCAGAAGGGAGACCATTTGAGTTTGCACTGACCACAATCCCACCCAGACCCTATCCCCATCACCCTGTGTATTTACCCTGCTGATCACCCTGACACTAAGGAACAGTTTAGCATGTCCAATCCGCCTAACCAGCACGTATCTCAGACTGTGGGAGGAAACCCAAGCAGACATGGGGAGAGCATGCACACTCCACACAGGCAGTGACCCAAGCCGGGAATCGAACCCAGGTCCCCGGCGTTGGTGAGGCAGCAGTGCTAACCACTGTGCCACTAAAACGCAACAGCTGAATCTTTGGCATGTTATCGATGGTGGGAGCTTCCCAAGTGCAAATTGGCTCCTGTCTTCCCAACATTGCAACGGGGAGAGCGTACACGCTCTTATCTGATTTGCTGCTAGCATTCATCTTGCTCTCTCTGATCTGGGCTCAACACAAACACTAAGTGAACTGGTGTAACCTCGCACGCTTCCTGGGAGTCACTGAGTTGCCCGGTTCAGGAAGCGTTTTCCTCCCGGGGAACGGTTGCATCTCACCTTTATTTGATGGATGCGTCCCACACTATTTTGGGTTTTCTTGCTGAGAAAGAGTTTCCAAAGACCGTTTGTATCCCAGCCAAACAGGAATTGTAGATCGCTGGCACCGGATATCCAGAATGATGATGCCGAGTCTGCTGCTTGCACGCTGCTCCTGGTAGCTGCTGATATGCAGTGTCACAGTGAGAGTGCTGTTGTGTCTTCAGAGGTTCTCCCTGGCATGCCTCTTGGCCACGTGTCTGTCCCTTTCCGATCCACATCTCACAACGTCGGCTTAAAGTCCGACAGACTTATCTGGAATGGCGAGCTTTCGGAGCGCTGGAAATAGCCTTTGGGAATCTCGTGACTCCAAATAAACCTCTTGGATTTTAAGCTGGCATTGTGTGACCTCTTACTGTGCCCACCCCAGTCCAATGCCAGCGTCTCCACATTGAGCCTACTTTTTGACCCAGAAACTCCCATCAGTGGCTTACAAAGCTTAAGGTGCCAGTCTGAGGCCCCGTTTACTCATCATCGCCCAGTTAAATTCACGAGAGAGTCTCCTCCTTAACAGCTAGACCTGAAGGTCAGAAAATGACCCTCTCCTCACTACACATCCGCACAATTTCAGCACCTGTATCCAAACTGCAGGAAGATTGAAATCATTTCGTTTTTATTCCAGTTAATGGGTGGGAGATTCTGTGTAAGCCAATATTCCTGTGTGGTTTGTAACACTGAGTCACACCTCTGGCAATAGAAGGGGTTTCCCTGCTGGGTATTCATGGAGCGTTTCTGCTGCCGGGGTAACGTCACTGGGCCAGTAATCCAGAGGATCCAGGCTAACGCTCTGGGTTCGTAGGTTCAAATCCCACCACGGCAGCTGGTCGTAAAGTTTGTCTCAGTCATGTAACCAGGTTTTAAAAAAAAAATTGATTGGGAGGGGATGTGCCACCCTTAACCAGTCTGACTGATGTGTGACTCCATTCTTAACCCAACAAGAAGTCATGTTCGTTAATCAAACCATTGCTTCGATCTCTCGCCTGTTGATCTTGGGCACAAGGGCCGATGGGCTGAATAGTCTCCTGCTGTATATTCCAGACTATCTCCTGTTTCACCTTGAAATATTGGAACATCGGAGCAGACCTTCGAATCTGCTCTGCCATTCAATCAGATCTCTTCCTGGTCTCAAATCCACCTCCCCATACCCCTTTAACCCACTTTTTATTAGAAATGTTTCTATCTCCGTCTTGAAATCATTCAACGATTGAGATTCCACTGCGCTCTGGGGCAGAGAGTTCCACAAATTCACCACCCACTGTGAGAAGTATTTCCTCCTCATCTCAGTGTTAAACAATCTCAGCCTGTACCCGTGACCTCTCGGTCAAAATTGCCCCACATTTGGTCTGCATTTCCTCTATCAATCCCTTTTCAAATTTGATATACCTCAATCAGATCACCCCTCATCCCTCTAAACTCCAGCCAGTATAAACCCAAACTCCTTAATCCCTCCTCACACCACAACCCTTTCATTCCCGGAACCATCCCATCCCGAGGGAATGTTCTTGGCTAATGCTTTTGTTGTTTATCTCCAGGTCGGGAGCAGAAGGGTGATCCAGTATGGAGCAGCGATGATGCTTCTGTTGGGAATGATTGGGAAATTTAGTGCCCTCTTTGCGTCTCTCCCTGACCCGGTTCTCGGGGCCCTCTTCTGTACTTTATTTGGTAGGTGCCTGTCATTCATCCCTGGGCTTTGGGCACCCGTCGTGCACTGAGACGTGGTGTGAGTGGACTGAGATAGAGGGGATGGGTGTGACAGTCACTCAGGGACTGGCTCAGGGTGACAAAGACGGTGAATGAGGCGGCTCCCACACTGAGATTCAGAGCGTGATGCTGCCACCCTAGACACTGCTTGGTGTGGGGTGACATATCACTGGGGCAACAGGAGGCAGTTTCTGTCTGCCAACCAGCACAGCAGGACACAGAAACTGGTGAAGATTGAGGGCACTGATTAATAATCTCCACTTTGGGATGACAGAAATTGGAGCTGACCTACATTTAGCAGAGCAATTTACATCGAGAAGCGGAGAAACTGTGTCACCAATAAAAATGAGCGAAATTGGAATCAGGTTAAATCTATATTGAGACAAAATAACAGAAACTTGTTGGCATTTTGAAATGAGGACAGCAGGAATTAAATCATCACCAACCAACAGATATCCCTTCAATCAATGATTCCCTGTAACTAAGATAATAAAACACTACTGATTCCCGCACTGTCGGAGGGTCGGTGCTGAGGGAGCGCCGTGCTATCGGAGGGTCAGTGCTGAGGGAGCGCCGTGCTTTCGGAGGGTCGGTGCTGAAGGAGTGCCTCGCTATAGAAGGGTCGGTGCTGAAGGAGTGCCTGCTATAGAAGGGTCGGTGCTGAGGGAGCGCTGCGCTATTGGAGGGTCAGTGCTGAGGGAGTGCCGCACTATGGAAGGCTTCTGTAGAAAATGCAGATGTATGGGATTGAGGGTGATTTGATTAGGAATTGGCTAGCTGATAGAGGGTGGTGGTTGATGGAAATTATTCATCGTGGAGTTCGGCTACAAGTGGTGTACCTCAGGGATCTGTTTTGGGGCCCCTGCTATTTGTAATTTTTATAAATGATCTGGATGAGGGTATTGAAGGATGAATTAGTAAATTTGCGGATGACGCCAAAGTCAGAGGAATGGTAGATAGTGAAGAGGGGTGTTATAGTTTGCAGAGAGACTTGGACAAGTTGCAGAGCTGGGCCGAGAGGTGGCAAATGGAGTTTAATGTGGAAAAGTGTGAGGTAATTCACTTTGGCAGGAATAACAAATGTGTAGAGTATAGGGCTAATGGTAGGACTCTTAATAGTGTTGATGAACAGAGGGATCTTGGTGTATATGTGCATAGATCCCTGAAAGTTGGCAATCAAGTCGATAAGGTTGTTAAGAAGGCATACGGAGTCTTAGCTTTTATTGATAGGGGGATTGAATTTCGGAGCCGCAACGTCATGTTGCAACTGTACAAAACTCTAGTGCGGCCGCACTTGGAGTATTGTGTGCAGTTCTGGTCCCCTCATTATAAGAAAGATGTGGAGGCATTGGAGAGGGTACAGAGGAGGTTTACCAGGATGTTGCCTGGTATGGGGGGCAGGTCTTATGAAGAGAGGCTGAGGGATTTGAGGTTGTTTTCGTTAGAAAGAAGGCGGCTAAGAGGAGACCTTATTGAAACATATAAGATGATTAGAGGTTTAGATAGGGTGGACAGTGATGGCCTTTTTCCTAGGATGGAGAAAGCTAGCATGAGGGGACATAGCTTTAAATTAAGGGGTGGTAGTTATAGGATGGATGTCAGAGGTAAGTTCTTTACCCAGAGGGTGGTAAGGGTAAGGGTATGGAATGCCCTGCCTGCTGCAGTTGTAGATGCGCCAAGTTTGATGGCGTTTAAGAGGTTAGTAGATAAGTTTGTGGATGAAAAGGGAATGGTTTAGGTTAGAGGGTCATTGCTTTTTCTTAATTGGTCAGCGCAACGTTGAGGGCTGAAGGGCCTGTTCTGCGCTGTAATGTTCTATGTTCTATCAGACGGTCGTTGCCGAGGGAGCGCCGCGCCGAGGGAGCGCCGCGCTGCGGGAGGGTCGTTGCCGAGGGAGCGCCGCGCTGCGGGAGGAACCTTTGTATAAACTGATTTTGATGATGGCCTGTTCTTTGTGTAGGTATGATTACAGCTGTAGGACTGTCCAACCTTCAGTTTGTTGACCTCAATTCATCGCGGAACCTCTTTGTCCTTGGGTTTTCCATTTTCTTTGGGCTAATGTTGCCCAGTTATCTGAAGCAGAATCCTCTTGTGACGGGTAAGTCTGTGCAATCTGTATTGACCTGTGTTGATGGAGCGAACACTGTCCAGGGAATTCAACAAGCCAATATCAGTCAGTGTCATTGAGGAGTTCCTGGACTTACACCAGCTGCTTAAACAGGCTTCTCTTCGTAGGAGCTAGCACAGGTTTGATGGGTCAAATGGCCTGACCTTAGGCTTCGTGACTCTGTTACCTGTGAAGGAATTCTTTCCCTTCCCAAGTCATACTGGATGGCATTTTTCATTCCCAGTTGCTGAGTATTGAGATGGCATGGTGGCACAGTGGTTAGTACTGCTGCCTTGCAGCCCGGGACCGCATTTGAATCCCAGCTTGGGTCACTGTCTATGTGGAGTTTGCATGTTCTCCCTGTCTCTGCTTGGGTTTCCTCTGGGTGCTCTGGTGTCTGCACACTCCGAAGGTGTGCAGGTTAGGTGAATTGGCCGTGCTAAATTCTCTCTCAGTGTACCCAAACAGGCACTGAGTGTGGTTTTCACAATAACAATTACGATTAAGGGGATTTTCACAATAACTTAATGCAAGCCTACTTGCGACTAATAAATACATTTGAAACTTAAAATTTTAAACTCATTCACAGCACAGGGACTGAGAAAGAAGTGTTCATACAAATGGGTGCATGTAGCCTCAAATCGGTACAGAATGAGGGAGAGGGCATGGAGGGGAGGAGGTGGGAGTGGGGGCGGGCAAGGAGTGGTGTTGGGGGAGGGGGCATGTGGGGGAAGGGCAAGGGTGAGGAGGTATGGGGGAGTATCTAGGGGGAGAGGGGTGGGGGAGAGTGCGTAGTGGGGGTGTTGGGAGAAGAGGGTATGGGAGGGTGGGTGGGGCAGAAAGGTTGAGTTAAAACAGAGCCACCCGAGCAAGAAAAGAATGAATTTCAGTTGAAGCTTTTGAAAATCTCCCACAAGAATTAAAACCTGATGGAGTGAGACTCCAGTCTTAGAAAAGATGACTTTCTGAGGTAAACATGTTGTTTGGCAGTAATGAATATTAACACATTGTTCAGAGGTTTGTGAAGTTGGAATAATGGAATTTATTGTCTGGCTAATTTGAATTAACATCTTCTGTGCCGATACGGAAACTTCATATTGTTATTCAATAGATTCCGCTGGCACGCCAGGCAGGCAGTGAGTGGCACCTCTCAAGACAGCAGGTTCCATGTGTTGTATGTTGTTTTCAGATCCTGTGACGTTGCTGTGCCATCAGTAACAATCAGACCCCTTTGGCTTACTCTCACTATGACTGTACATTGTTAACTCACTACAAGCTGCTGTAAATCTGCAATAAAAACATCTTACTGTGCTTACCCCAGTCCCACCCTGGCATCGCCACATCGTAAGTCTGCTCGCACAGGGCCGAGAGTTGACAGTTGGTGGTGCCAGAGTGTGGCGAATCCAGGCGAATTCTTTCCAATGTACTCCATATTCTTCAAACTCTAACTCTTTAATAATGTTCTATTTAAGACCACACTCTGCACTCTCTTCTTTCCTATTTGATCTAATTTATTATTGTCACATGTATTAATTAACCATGTGCAATTCTGGTCACCCTATTATAGAAAGGATATTGTTAAACTAGAAAGAGTGCGGAAAGGATTTACTCGGATGTTACTGGGACTTGATGGATTGAGTTATAAGGACAGAATAGGCTGGGGGTGTAGGAAGCTGAGGAGTGATCTTGTAGAGGTCTATGAAATAATGAGGGGCACAGATCAGCTAGACAGTCAATATCTTTTCTCAAAGATAGAGGAGTCTAAAACTAGAGGACAGGTTTGAGACAAGAGGGGAGAGGTGGTAAAGGGTCCAGAAGGACAATTATTTCAGAGGGTGGTGAGTGTCTGGAACAAGCTGCCAGAGGTGGATACAATTTTATTTTTTAAAAAGCATTTAGACAATTACGTGACTATGATGGGTATGGAGGGATATGGGTTAAATGTGGGCAATTGAGAATAGCTTTGGGGCTTTAAAAAAAAGTGCGGCACGGCAAGTTGAGCCGGAGGGCCTGTTTCCATGCTGCAAACCTCTACAACCCTACAGTGGAAAGTATTGTGTCCTATGCGCTACACAGACAAAAAAAGTACTGTTTGTAGAGAAGGAAAGGAGAGAGTGCAGAATGTGGTGTTACAGTCATAGCTAGGGTGTAGAGAAAGATCAACTGAATGCAAAGTAGGTTCATTCAAAAGTCTGATAGCAACAGGGAAGAAGCTGTTCTTGAGTGGGTTGGTGCGTGACCTCAGATTTCCATATCTTTTTCCGGATGGGAGAAGATGGAAAGTAGGTAGATTTTTGAACAATAAGGGAATTAAGAGTTGTGGGGAACAGGCGGGTAAGTGGAATTGAACGATCATCAGATCAGCCATGGTCTTATTGAATGGTGGGGCAGTCTCGAGGGGCCAGATGGCCGACTCCTGCTCCTAGTTCTTATGTTCAAACAGCAAATGTCCGGAGTGTGTGAAATCCTTAATAGTTGCTTTGCTGAGGCAATGGGAAGTGTAGACAGTGTCAATGGATGGAAGGCTGGATTGGGCTTCATTCTGTAGTTCCTTGCGGTCTCCGTACCAAGCTGTGATACAACCAGAAAGAATGCTTTCTATGGCACATCTGTAAAAGTTGATGAGAGTCGTAGCTAATATGTCAAATTTCCTTAGGCTTCTGAGAAAGTAGAGGCGTAGTTGGGATTTCTTAACTGTAGAGTCACTACGGTGAGACCAGGACAGGATTGTTGGTGATCTGGCCATCTAAATACCTTTCCACTATGGACTCTGTGATCGGTATGCTTTGCCTACATAGCATTGTCAGAAACACTACTTCTCACTGCATCCCAATACATGTGACAATAATAAATTATTTAAAAAAAGAGAGAGTCTTGAGGAATGAATGAGGGTGAGCGGTGGTTGAAGCTACTCCCTCCCCCACTCACTCTGTCTTTCTGCTTCCTCCTGAAGGTATTGCTGAAATTGACCAGGTCCTCAATGTGCTGCTGACAACCGCCATGTTCGTCGGAGGCTGTGTGGCTTTCCTATTGGACAACACTATCCCAGGTGGGTCTGCATGCCCGAGTGATGCTGGGATGCCTGCACTGCTGCCTCACGCTGTGCTGCTGAGATGTGATATTGGTATCTTCACTGGCTGAGACAGTGTTACAGTGTGGGGAGCCCTGCACTGTGACCCTGTGCTGCTGAGATGTGAAATTGGTATCTTCACTGGCTGAGACAGTGTTACAGTGTGGGGAGCCCTGCACTCTGACCCTGTGCTGCTGAGATGTGAAATTGGTATCTTCACTGGCTGAGACAGTGTTACAGTGTGGGGAGCCCTGCACTGTGATCCTATGCTGCTGAGATGTGATATTGGTATCTTCACTGGCTGAGACAGTGTTACAGTGTGGGGAGCCCTGCACTGCTGCCTCACGCTGTGCTGCTGAGATGTGAATTGGTATCTTCACTGGCGAACAGTGTTACAGTGGGACCCTGCCTTGCTGAGATTGAATGGACTTCACTGGCTGAGACCTGCACTTGACCCTGTGCTGCTGAGATGTGATATTGGTACCTTCACTGGCTGAGACAGTGTTACAGTGTGGGGAGCCCTGCACTCTGACCCTGTGCTGCTGAGATGTGATATTGGTATCTTCACTGGCTGAGACAGTGTTACAGTGTGGGGAGCCCTGCACTGCTGACCCTGTGCTGCTGAGATGTGATATTGGTATCTTCACTGGCTGAGACAGTGTTACAGTGTGGGGAGCCCTGCACTCTGACCCTGTGCTGCTGAGATGTGATATTGGTACCTTCACTGGCTGAGACAGTGTTACAGTGTGGGGAGCCCTGCACTGTGACCCTGTGCTGCTGAGATGTGATATTGGTATCTTCACTGGCTGAGACAGTGTTACAGTGTGGGGAGCCCTGCACTGTGACCCTGTGCTGCTGAGATGTGATATTGGTATCTTCACTGGCTGAGACAGTGTTACAGTGTGGGGAGCCCTGCACTCTGACCCTGTGCTGCTGAGATGTGATATTGGTACCTTCACTGGCTGAGACAGTGTTACAGTGTGGGGAGCCCTGCACTCTGACCCTGTGCTGCTGAGATGTGATATTGGTACCTTCACTGGCTGAGACAGTGTTACAGTGTGGGGAGCCCTGCACTCTGACCCTGTGCTGCTGAGATGTGATATTGGTATCTTCACTGGCTGAGACAGTGTTACAGTGTGGGGAGCCCTGCACTCTGACCCTGTGCTGCTGAGATGTGAATGGTATCTTCACTGGCTGAGACAGTGTTACAGTGTGGGGAGCCCTGCACTGGACCCTGTGCTGCTGAGATGTGATATTGGTACCTTCACTGCTGAGACAGTGTTACAGTGTGGGGAGCCCTGCACTGTGATCCTATGCTGCTGAGATGTGATATTGGTATCTTCACTGGCTGAGACAGTGTTACAGTGTGGGGAGCCCTGCACTGCTGCCTCACGCTGTGCTGCTGAGATGTGATATTGGTATCTTCACTGGCTGAGACAGTGTTACAGTGTGGGGAGCCCTGCACTCTGACCCTGTGCTGCTGAGATGTGATATTGGTACCTTCACTGGCTGAGACAGTGTTACAGTGTGGGGAGCCCTGCACTGTGACCCTGTGCTGCTGAGATGTGAAATTGGTATCTTCACTGGCTGAGACAGTGTTACAGTGTGGGGAGCCCTGCACTGTGACCCTGTGCTGCTGAGATGTGATATTGGTATCTTCACTGGCTGAGACAGTGTTACAGTGTGGGGAGCCCTGCACTCTGACCCTGTGCTGCTGAGATGTGATATTGGTATCTTCACTGGCTGAGACAGTGTTACAGTGTGGGGAGCCCTGCACTGTGACCCTGTGCTGCTGAGATGTGAAATTGGTACCTTCACTGGCTGAGACAGTGTTACAGTGTGGGGAGCCCTGCACTCTGACCCTGTGCTGCTGAGACGTGATAATGGTACCTTCACTGGCTGAGACAGTGTTACAGTGTGGGGAGCCCTGCACTCTGACCCTGTGCTGCTGAGATGTGATATTGGTACCTTCACTGGCTGAGACAGTGTTACAGTGTGGGGAGCCCTGCACTGTGACCTGACGGTGATGGTAACATGATGAACCTCTTCCAAGATGGCCAGTATCCTTCTCCCTGCTCTTTATATCTGATATTTATCCCTCAGTCAACATTGCTGAAACATCTGGTCTCCTCGCAGCACCATACAGATGTTATGGTACATAGAGACAGGCCATTCAGCCCATCTTTGCTGGCCAAAAACACAGGGTAAAGAATCTAGCTGCTCATTTTAATTCCCCTTTCCATCAACTGGCCTTGCCTGTTCCAACTCTTCAAGGTACAAATCTGGGGACCTTTATTAAACCAGCTCAGTGTCTCAGTCTTAACTGTTTGCTAATACATGTGACAATAATAAATTAACGTCAAAATAACAAGTCAAATCAAAAATCACCAACTCTGACTTCCAGACCCCACCACCTTCTGGTGAAAATATCTGTCCTCGTGTTTGAACAAGGTGGGCAGAAGGGCCTATTTCCATTGATTCAAACCTCACTGACTACCCACCATCCCCATCATTTAACCTTTGACTAATCACCTTCAATCTCTGCCCCCACCCTCCCTAGTATTTGACCCCTCAGCAAGGGGGAAAGGGATTTTTCCTGTCTCCGCTGCCTAGACCCCCTTCAAACTTCACGCACCTGTGATCTCATTGCTGTTTCTGGGATCTTGCTGTGTATGAGATCGGCCCCTACATTGTAACAGCGACCACACAGCATGGTTTGTGAGGCACTGGGAGATGACCTGAGGTGTGGAGAAGCCATTCTTTTTTCATTTAAAAAAAAAATAAATGTTTTAACGGTTGGACGGAGTGGGGGCGCACGGCGACCTTTCACCTCTCGACCTTTGTTCTCCTGACAGGAACCATTGAAGAGCGAGGTCTTCGCAAGTGGAAGGCGGGAGTGAGTGGGGCCAAATCGCTGGACAGCAAAGAGACTTACAACTTGCCCTTTGGCATGAGATACTTGAAGAAGTACAAACTGTTCAGTTACCTCCCCATCAGCCCGACGTTTACAGGGTACGCTTGGGACAGGTGCCAGGAACAGGGCAATGTCCACAGGCGAGATGAGGATGCCGAAGCCTCGGTATAGCATGTAACCAGCCGTCCTGTCCTACTCTCTAGTTTTTAGGATTTCATTCCACTGTTCTGTTTGTGCCCTCAGCGATGCGGGTGCGGGGTGGGGGTGCAGGTCCGCTTCTGTGTCCCCGCAGCGAAGCAAGCTAGCGAGAAGAAGCAAGCTCTTCTGATGTCCGGGCTGGGACAGGAGCCTAGCCTGAACCTTTTGGGCCGATTTTGTTTTTTTTTTGGAAGGCTTTGTTGGAGACCGTCTCCCTGAGCTGCAGTGAGGTGGTGGAACCTCGTCACTCACAGCAATCAATGTTGCCAAAAGAAAACAGCGCTCGGAGTCCGCGGTCACCCCTTCCCCACCCCCTCACTCCTGGCCCTACTCCCCTCTCTTGCACTCCCACCCTAGTCAGAACACAACACTAACCCAGCATATGGGAGTCGGTGGCAGGGTGGGAGGTTGGGGAGGGTGAGGGGGTGGTGTTTGGGGGGGGTGGGTGGTTTGGGGGGGGGGGGGGGAGACCGGGGGTGGGGGTGTGGAATAGTGGATGAAGAACGGACATGTCATCTTGCTGTATGTGTGTGTGTGAACGAGTAACTGTGTCGGTGGGGGGAGGAATGCCATGAGTAATCTCAGACCGTTCAGCCCATCGAGCCTTCTACCGGATGGTTCAGCTTCCCCTGAGCCCCACCCCATCCCCTCTGAGGTCTCCGGCCACCAGAATTCATTCCAAACGTTTGAAAGCCTAGTGAGGAAGATGTGGGGTCTGCCTTCCTTTGTTTTGCAGTCACTCCAGTGTTTGTTTGGTGTGAATTTGCCTCTTTTTGTAAAGCCGTGTTAATGTTTGATGCCTACCTCTGTGAGGTAGGTCCTGGTTAAATCTTTGCTGTGGATTGGTGTCCCTTCTGTCCCTTGTCCTGGCGATTGCTCTTGTGTGCAGACTCGAGAAGGTGTGGGGAATCTCTGTTTCACTCCCTGTGCTGCTTCTGTCTCCTCTCCCTCGCTCTATCTGTGTCCACCTCGTCACCCTCTGTGTTTGTCACTTCCACAGTGACCCCTCTGCCTAATCCCCTCCCCAGCACTCCTGGGTGGTGCTCATTGACAGATGGGTTCCATTTGGCAGATCCTGGTGAGTTAAGAGGGTGAATAGGGAGGTGCTGTGCTCACACTGACATTATACGACTCCTAAGCATCAACCCCCATTATACCAGCCCATTAACACTCAGCAGGGTCAGGACTGGGTGCTAGATCAAACCTGTCTTACTGATTAAATCCATGAGCTACAGGTCATATTCCAAAGAGCAGTGATCCCTCTGCTTTCCTCCAGTAACAGGGCTGTAGTTACAGATGAATCTGGTCTCGTGTAGAAGGATATTTGTGAATGAACTGGCAGGATGAGTAATTTGTGCAGAATAGTATCTGCCCAAGTGGAGAAATGGGCATCCTTGCCTCATTGACACACCAATCCAGTTCTTTTATTAGGCATCCTGTTTCCTGGGCGGCACAGTGGTTAGCACTGCTACCTCACAGCGCCAGGGACCCGGGTTCAATTCCAGTCTTGGGTCTGTGTAGACCTTGCACATTCTCCCCGTGTTTCCGTGGGTTTCCTCCCACACTCCAAAGACGTGCAAGTTAGGTTAATTAACCATGCTAAATTGACTTAGTGTCAGGGGTATTAGCAGAGTAAATATGTGGGGTTACGAGGATAGGACCTGGGTGGGACTGTGGACAGTGCAGACTCGATGGGCCAAATGGCCTATGTCTGCACTGTAGCTCTCCTACCAAAGATAGAGGAAGTTCCAGTCACCCAACAGAAATCCTGAAGCCCACACTCCCTTACCACCCCCCCCATCCTCTTCCCCTTTCTCCCCCCAAACCCCCTCCCTCTGCCAGACACCCCACCAACCATCTCTGTCTCAGACTGGAGAGCGAAGATCAGTCAGATTGTGTGTGACCCAAGCCTGATCTGGCTCTGTATGGTACCTGCTGTGTGCCCGAGCCAGGCCTGGCATTGATCACTTGTAACGGGGGGGGGGGGGGGGGGGGGGGGGGGGGGGGGGGGGGGAGTGGGGGTGGGTTGGTAGGGGGAGACTGGCACTCTGCGGGTTGTCCAGGGAGAGTTGAAGCTGGTGGAGACTGATATGATTTCTGTTGATTGAGGAGGGGACCCACCAAATATCGAAACAGCACCAACGTTGCAGATTGGAGAGAAAAGGAAAATTTCATGGTGAGATTCCGATATTGCCCACTAAAACCTTGTCCTGAATCTGATTCCATCTCAGTTGGGAAATACCAGTGCGATAGCGGGAAACCAGCTCCTTGAGTTACAAGGTCTCACCTTCTGGAGATGTAAGGATGAAGTCCCACTCGTAATGACTGGGAAAGCCTTCCATTCTTTTCTGGTGTGTTGCTGGTTAAACCAGCATTTGTTCCCCACCCCTCATTGCCCCTTGAGAAGGTTTCGGTGAGCTGCCTTCTTGAACCTGCTGCAGGTCTCTGTGGTGTAGGTACACCCGCTGTGCTGTCAGGCTGGGAGTTCCAGCATTTTGATCGAGTGATGATGAAGGAATTGCAATTCTAATGCGAGTCAGCATGGGTGTGGGTGGTTTCGAGGCTAAGTTCCAAGTGGAGGTTTTCCCAGGTATGTGCTGCTCTTGTCCTTCTGTAGAGGTTGCAGGTTTGGAAGGTGCTGTCAAAGGAGCCTTGCTGAATTGCATCTTGTAGATAGTACACATTGCTGCCATTTTGTCAGCGATAGAGGGAACAAATGTTTGTGAATGTGGTGTCAGGCAAGCAGGCTGCTTTGTCCGGGATGGTGTCAAGCTTCTCGAGTGTTGTTGGAGCTGCACCCATCCAGGCAAGTGGGGAGTATTCCATCACACTCCTGATTTGTACCTTGTGGATAGTGGGCAGGTTTTGGGGAGTCAGGAGGTGATTCCCAGTCTCTGACCTGCTCATGTAGCCACCGTGTTTATGTAGCTGGTCCAGTTAGTTTCTGGGGACTCCAAAGATATTGATAGTGGAGGATTCAGCGATGGTTAGGGGAAGTCACTCTTACCTCTCGAGCTGAGTTGTCTTGTCCACGTTTGGACCAAGGCTGTAACGAGGTCAGGAGCTGAGTGACCCTGGTGGAACCTCTCTGAGTGTCTTGTTGCTGAGTAAGTACAGCTTGATCCCACAGTTGATGGCACTTTGCATCACTTTACTGATGATCAGGTGTAATCTATTAGTCATCTTGCACTGCAGATTAAACTTGTATTTGGAGAGAGACTCGTGGTTATATAGTTTGTACATCAGTGTACATTCAAGCACTGGAACAAGACAGAGTGAGTGAGGTCTCCAGGGGACTCCCTCAGCAGCTGTGAAGATTGAATGACTGGGTGGAGATGTTTGACCCCTTCCTCGGAACCTGATGGTCGGGCCTGAGTGTGATGACAGTGTCTTGTCTGGGAGTGATCACCACTCAGAGACTCTCTGAGGGTGAGAAGACACTAGAGGGAAGGTCACAGATCAGCAGTGAGGGGTGAGGAAGCATGGAGGGGCTGAATGGCTGCCTCTTGTTTCTGTGAGCGATGTGTAGGTCAGACCAGGAAAGGGGTGGCAGATTTCCTTCCCTTCAGGATATGAGTGAACTTGATGGATTTTCCCTTTGTGATCCCTCTCAGCCACGGTCAGTGGGGCCCACCTGAGACCCCTGTTTGTTTTTGGGATATATTAAACTTTGCAGACTAATCTCAGTTCAGCGGGAAAGAGTTGGAAATGTGATGGACAGGGGGGCGGGGAGGGTGGTGGTCGACCCAAACCACTCCCCCCTCCCCAATTTCCCACCAAGACTGCCCATTCTCAGACAGTGTACTTCTTCATCCCACTATTCCTGCCAAAATGGACCACTACACATTTATCCGCATTGAAGTCCATCTGCCGCTTCTCCGCCCAGTCTTGCATCCTGTCTATGTCCTGCTGCAACTTTTGGCATCCCTCCAGACCATCCACAAAACCGATCTTTGTATCATCAGCGAATTTGCTAACCCATCCCTCCACTTCCTCATCCAGGTGTGTACGATCCCTCGAGATGTTCAGGTTTGGATGCCAGAGACTTCTACAAGTCTTTGACTTGGAGTTGTGATGCGAGCAGTGGGTTCCTTTTGACCCTTTGCCTGCATTATCATTAGCCCCTCTCTCACCCTCCGAGATTAGTTAAGTGACTGACTGCTTGAGGTGCACCTTCCTCCTGATAGCCTACGCCTCCCTCGATTGTAACCCTTCTCAGAAAACAAGAGCAAATTATTCACTCAGAAAGCATTGGGGTGCCTGACAGTCAGAAGCTCCTGGTAGCAGTGTGCGGTTTTATACTGTGGCCCTCCGAGTCAAGTTAACTTTTGCCAGCTCGGACCTGGATTAGCAGAACAGCGGAGACTTGTTTGTCCTCTCCGACTCGCGAGAACTTTCTCCTGTGGGGAGAACACGAGGGTTTGTTGAGATGTCAATGTGTTTCTCAAAGATAAGTAAACGTTAGGGGTGTTGCAGTGACGTGGCAGCACAGATAAGGAAAAAGAAAGTTGTGTTAGACTCAGAACTCTCTAATCATGAGATGGTGTGAAAGGATACAACAGACCAGGCTGATGCAGGGTGGCGTAGCTTCTCGTGTTTCAGCGGTTAATTAGATGGATTTGGTGAAGAGAATCAGCAGAAAGTCTTGACAGATTGTGCTCAGCTTCAGCTGTGTCCCACTAAGCAGCTGAGATGCTTGGAGTCCACCTTGTCCCACGGTTGAGAAAGTATCTCCTGGTAGGGAGGGAAGGGGAATAGGGTGAAGCACGTCCTCTCGCTGATGGGTATCCTCGCATCCTCAAACCCAGGGCAATGTGTGCCTCAAGTCCAGGCTTCTTGTGCAAGCCCAGTTTGAATCACTTCACACTGGGTGGCCATGTTATCTGTATGCTAACCTCGGGATATTCTCAGAAGCCTGTCCGTCTCCTCTACTGTCCCCCAGCTCTTTCACCAAGTTTGGTCGCCTCTCCTTGTGCATCCTGTGAACGATGCCGTTGTGAAGAAGCCAGGGATAGTTGAGGTGTGATGTTATTTCTAGCTCAGTCAATCAGCAGAATCCTGAAGTGTTTCCAGTGTCAACAGGGACAGATGGTGTTGAGTAAATGTGTTATATTGTTCAGGAACTCGGTGATTTTTCCCTTGTGGTGTACTTGTTTGATGACACACACCTTGCTGTTTTAATGATCAATGTGGAAGGCTCTGCAGTGTTACTCTATCTGAACAAGAACTGGAGCACGGGGATAGCACGGCACAGAGTGCCTCTCCGGGGTGGTGTACTGTAACGTGCCACAGATCCCTCTCCATCCCCTAATCAATGATACTGGTGAAGAAGGACGTTCCAGCACAGCCCTGGTCCAGTGCCCACCTTCACCCCTTGGTCACTCTCTGTCGATGCTCATGTGCAGGGAAGGTCAAGCCCTTCTTGCCTGTATGGATCCAAGACCACTGATACCCATTCTCAATCCAAAAACACATATTAAATACTGGGATCTGAAACAGAAAATGCTGGAAAATCTCAGCCCGTCTGACCACATCTATGGGGGAGTGAATAGACCCAACATTACGAGCAGAATGACCCTTCATCAGACATATTATAGAACATAGAACAATACAGCACAAACAGGCCCTTCGGCCCACAAGTTGCGCCGATCACATCTACCAATCCACAGACCTATCTATAACCCCCTATCCTATTCTTTTCCATATACTCATCCAGAAGTCTCTTAAAAGACCCAGTGAGTTTGCCTCAACAACCTCCGACGGCAGTCGGTTCCATTCACTCACCACCCTCTGAGTGAAAAACCTACCCCTGACATCTCCTTTGTATTTGCTTCCCTGCACCTTAAATCTGTTCCTCTCGTAGTGACCATTTCAGCTCGGGGAAATAGTCTCTGAGAGTCCACCCTATCTATTCCTCTCAACATTTTATAAACCTCTATCAGGTCGCCTCTCAACCTACGTCTCTCCAATGAGAAGAGTCCCAGCTCCCTCAACCTATCTTCATAAGGCCTGCCTCCCAACCCAGGCAGCATCCTTGTAAATCTCCTCTGAACCCTCTCAATAGCCTCTACATCCTTCCTATAATGAGGTGACCAGAACTGCGCACAATACTCCAACTGGGGTCTGACAAGAGTGTTATAAAGCTGCATCATTACCTCCTGACTCCTAAACTCTATTCCTCGATTAATGAAGGCCAGTACACCGTATGCCGCCTTGACCACTTCCTCCACCTACGAGGCTGATTTAAGAGTCCTATGGACCTGGACCCCGAGATCCTTCTGCTCTACAACACAGCTAAGACTCCTACCCCTTATATTGTACTCCTTCATCCCATTATTCCTGCCAAAATGGACCACTACACATTTATCTGCATTGAAGTCCATCTGCCACTTCTCCGCCCAGTCTTGCATCCTGTCTATATCCCGCTGCGACTTTTGGCATCCCTCCAGACCATCCACAACACCACCGATCTTTGTATCGTCGGCGAACTTGCCAACCCATCCCTCCACTTCCTCATCCAGGTCATTTATGAAAATGACAAACAGCAGGGTCCCAGAACAGATCCCTGGGGCACTCCACTGGTTACCGACCTCCATGCAGAACAAGACCCATCCACAACCACTCTCTGCCTCCTGCCGGCAAGCCAGTTCTGGATCCATGAGGCCAAAGCCCCTTGGAACCCATGCCCTCTCACCTTCTCCAGAAGCCTTGCATGGGGGACCTTATCAAACGCCTTACTAAAGTCCATGTACACTACGTCCACCGCCCTTCCTTCGTCAATGTGTTCAGTCACATTTTCGAAGAACTCAACTAGGCTCGTTATCTGATGGGTCAGTGCTGGGAGGGGAGGAGACACGGAACTCGCAGTAAGCACCCTGACCCTGCAAATTCCCTTGTCTTTTGATTAACGTGGATGGGAAGGTTTCAAACAGAATAGCTCTCTTAAAGGAGTCTCTGTCTTCGTGAATGGACCGTTCACTGCCTCACTGTCCCATGGTTCCAACACTTGGCAGCTTGTGTCTGTCATTGTTCCTCCAAGCTTTTTAGACTGGATCACCAGTGTGCTCTCTTCTCTCTGCCTGTGTTAGTGTCTCTCAGGTCTGTGGGTCCTCCAAACTCTCTCCGACTGGATCACTGTCTTTCTCCCTTCTCCCTCTGCCTTCCTCTCTCTCAAGTCTCTAAGTCTGTTTCATTGAGTCAGGTTGATAGGCCATGTAAAGTGGGCAGATTGAGGGCACGTGAGGCGTTGAGTGATGGGGACGTGTCTACCCCTCTTTCATTAGGTACGCTCTGGGGAAGAACCAGCTGTTCTGGCTGAGCAAGAGTTGGGGGGTTTCTTGGGATCGGGTTTTCGGGGGTTGGTGGGGTGGCCGTGCAGGGGAAAGAGACGTTCCTGAGGATGGATGGTACCAAAGATGAACCAACGTGGGAAGGAGCTGGCATCTGTTGCGGGCTGTACAATGTGTCACCGGTATGGGGGAAGTGGTCTCTTTGGCTGGGGTAAAGTCAGCCTCTCTGTTCACCCTTCTCATCCTCTGCAGCAAGCACATGTACTCCTGTGTGCTGCCACCATAGTCGAATAGCTCTGCACGTTGGACATCCACAGGGGTGGATTCAGTTAGCAGCTGAGAGTATGTATCGAGCAGGGAGTGAAATGAATTTGTTGCTGAACAGGTGGGTTCTGAAAATGCACAGGTAAAACATGTAATTAAGAAGCTGAATGGAATGTTATCCTTTATTATGGAGAAATTGGGCGTAAAAGTTTAAGCTTCAGTTCCACAATGTGATGGTGAGATCATGTCTCCAGTACTATTATAATTTTGGTTTCCTCCTTTAAGGAAGAAAGTTCATGTGTTGGAGGTGGTTCCAAGGAGGTTTACTGGAATGTCATTGGTTAAAATCAGGGGTTAGCTGGGAATGTGGTATTAGAAATACACACACGTCAGATCAGCAAGCAGAGGTTTGAGGGGAGAAGTACAAGAGGACCGCACAGGGTGGTGAGTGTCTGGAACGGGCTGCCAGAGGTAGTAGTAGAGGCGGGTGCAATTCGGTCAGGTTAAAAAAAGCGTTTCGACAGTTACATGGATATGGGCCAAACACGGGCAATTGGGGTTGGCTAAGTGGTTAACAAAGAGGACGGCATGGGCGCGTTGGGCCGAAGAGCCTATCTCCATGTTGTAAACCTAATGACCCTGTGATTTTTATTGAATGGTGGAGCAGGCTGGAGGATGAAGAGTGGCTGACCTCGGCCGTAAGCGTGACGGTTTGTTGTTTTGATGAATTGTAACACCGCAGTTTCCAGTGAGTGATGGCAGCTGCCGCTCTGACCATGTTGACAGGACGGGGGGAGGAAAGGGGGGAACAAGATGATATCAGGTCCAGATCCACAAGCTGGTGCTTGTTTCAGAGTCCAAACTGTTGCTTCACACAGTCGGCCCAGACCTTTCGAACCTCAATGCATAAATAATATATAATATAATCTCTCCACCCCCCCCCCCCACCCCCGCTGCTTGTGAATGGGAATATGGTCAATGCTGCTGGTGGGATGGGAAGGGGAGGGGGTGATGCTTCACAATCTGGGCCCAAATCAGTTCACGTTGTCTTCGCACAAACCGAAATAGCGGGGCATGACTGGAAGCAAAGACTGCAGCTGTACCCCTCGGTGAACCTTGGCAGGAGTCGGCACTGAGCGAATGCCACGTGGTCACTGTAACGCAGGGCGACATCACCATGAGTCCATTTGCCCAGGAGCCAACTCTTTGCCGGTGTTTTGTCTGAATTTTTTTAAAAAAGTATATATAGATATATATATCTCTCTCGAAACAGCTGGTGAAATTGCCATCCAATTGCCTGAAACTGGCACTGTTTTTTCCCAATGGGAGGGGTGTTGTGGACAGAGGGTTGAATGTTAGTTACCTGGTACAGGGATGAGATTGAGGTGATGTATGAGTTGATGTATCCAATAGCACACACACACTGGAACTGTGAAGGTCTATTGCACCCATACCTTGGACAGAGGTGTATACCAAATTCCTGATCCCAGGAATGGCATCCTATCGCCTCTACGCACACGTTTCAATCAACACAATAGCCGTCCTGATTGGCTGTTTACAGCAGTGTTGTCACAGTGGTTAGCACTGCTGCCTCACCACGCCAGGGACCAGGGTTCGATTCCCAGCCTTGGGTCATTGTCTGCGTGCAGTCTGCATGTTCTCCCCATGTCTGTGGTGGGTTTCCTCCCACACTCCAAATATGTGTGGGTTTGGCCATGCTAAATTCTTCTTCCAGGTTGGGGGATTAGCAGGGTAAATATGTGGGGTTACGGGGCGGGGACAAGGTCCGGGTGGGCTTGTTGTTGGTGCAGGCTTGATGGGCCGAATGGCCTCCCTCTGCACTGTTGGGATTTTATGAATATTCTTCTTGTTAGCGCCCTGACCGCTCTTGAGTTCCGCATTGACAGTTTGTTCAGATAAACATGGCCTTGTGATGGTGGGGGGGAGTCACCATGTGAATTTACGCTGGTCCGTTTTGGAGGCCGGTGCACTCACGTTGCCTGGAAGGAATAACTGCAATCTTTCTGCACATAACCCTGGGTTAAAAGTGGAGCCCTGGAAGGGACTCTGTGCAACTCGCTTCCCAAACACTGAGGTGATTGGCCGGTGTGTCACCCTGGAAAGAAAGGACCCCTGCATTGACGGAGAACCAGTTATCCAAGTGGGATTGGTCTCCTGTTCCCGTCCCTTACTCCAAAGTCTGACACCTGGGTCCTGGCAGGGGTGAGGGTGTTTCCCTTTGGGCAAGAACTGATGGGTGCCAGTTTCAGGGAAGCCAGTTGTCAGTGTTAAGTCTATAATAGTTGATATATGTTCTCAATGAAACCATGTACTGTTCACCCGGCTACACGGGTGCTGTAGAAAACGTTCTGACGCTGTCGTTGCTTGTGTTTGTTATTATGCAATTTTTTTTTGTAAGCCTGTACTTCCAAAATCAGCATGTAGAACTCCAGAAAAAAACTCAATTGCATTTTTCCGATGTTGCATTATGAACCAATGTGAGATTGTTTTCAGTGCCGGGGATATCTTTGCTGCATTTATCAGGGTCGTTGTGACTGTTAATCTATTCATTCCAAGTTTTTGTTCAATGATTAAATGAGAAAAATGGTTGTGAACTTGCTGACGGAACAGTTTTGTCCTTGTTCTTATCAACCTGCTCACTGCACTGCTTGTGGACACCACAGAAAGAAGTCTCACAACACCAGGTTAAAGTCCATCAAGTTTTTGATAGTTAATGGATTTACTTTTGGGGTTTGTCCCTTTGTCAGGTAGGTGGACACCATACCAGTGTAATGAAAGCTTTTGGTATGCAGGGATTGGTTCTGGGGCTGAGGGATGGAGTGCAAAATCAAGTTGGGATGATGAAGAGAAGCTCGAGATGTTTAGAATTACGATGGGAGTCGAGAGAGAGGGCAGTGACTGAAGGGGTGATTGGCACAAGAACTGAAGGTGACCTGGCACTTGGACTTTGGAATGCACCACCTGATAGGGTGCTGTGTACAGATGCAATGGTGGGGTGACACAGTGATTAGCACCACTGCCTCACAGTGCCACGAACCCAGGTTCGATTCCCGGCGTGGTCACTGTGTCTGCGCGGGTTTCCTCCGGGTGCCCCAGTTTCCCCTCAGTCCAAAAGACGTGATGGTTAGGTGCTAAAATCTCCCTCAGTGTACCTGGGCAGGCAGCGGAATGTGGCAATTAGGGGATTTTCACACTAACATCATTGCAGTGTTAATGTCAGCCTACTTCTGACACTAATAAATAAACTTTAGTAGGAATTGAATAAATACTTGAAGGGGGAGCATTTGCAGAGATGGATTGAAGGAGCCATGAGTGTGGGATCGACTGGACTTCCCTTCCAAAGGATAGATACAGACGAGATGGACTGAATGGCCTTATTGGCCAGTGCAGTCTGCCTCTTACTGGCTGGATTCAGGCTGCAAGCACATGGGTTAGCTTCAATCCAACCCCTGCTTCCCTATTCGATTATCCAGAAGCTGATCTGAAAGATAGATTTAGGTTTCTATAGCACCTTCCATACCCTCGGAAGGTCCCCAGTCTTTCACAACCTTCTGTGCTATGGTCATAGAAGAAATGTGGTGGCCGGTTTGCACACAGCACGCGATATAAAAACCTGTTCCAGCTCACAAGAGCAGAGGATGCTGAAGAAACTAAGGAGAGAAAAGGGAGTTAATGTTTCGCGTCCTTTGGCACTTGGTCAGAACTGAAGGAAGGGAGAAAACAAATGAAACAAAAAGTAGCAACTCCAAGAGCAAAAGAACAGATAACATGGTGTGGGAAGGGAGATGGGATTTATATTGAGACAATGAAACATAAAATTCCTACAGTGCAGAAAGAGGCCATTCAGCCCATCGAGAGTGCACTGACTCTCTGGTGGAGTATCTCACCCGGGGCATATCCCTGTGAACCCTCGTAGCTAACCCCCCCCGCCCCCAACCTACACATTTTGGGACACTAAGGACAAATCAGCAATGTATGGGATATTCTCAAAAGAGAGGGGCCTAAGAGGTAACGGAAAGGTCACAGGCTAAAGCTACAGAACTCAGTGTTGAGTCCAAAAGGCTGCAACATGCCTAACTGGAAGATAAGGAGCTGTTCCTCCAGCTTGAGGTTGTGGAATGAACTGAGAGCTGGGCTCCCTTTGGGAATAACACCAAGGTGTACTGCACTCGTTGGATAGAAGAATGGAAAGCGATAGGGCAGAGGTTTGGTTAGAAAACAGTAAGCCAGCTTTATTGATAAGCTGTGGACTCGACGGGGGCTGATCTGGATTGGGCAAAAGCTCAAGAAGCAGAAAGTGACCCAAGTCTTAAAAGTGTCAGCGTACCAACACAATGACATCCTCAAATATATAACCAGTATCATGGAATATAATGTACTCATCTAAAGGTGCGAGGGGGGATCTGAGTCAATGTGAGACTCTGAAAGCTTGTGCTACCAAATAAACCTATTGGACTTTAACCTGGTGGTGTGAGACTTTCAAGCAAATGTGACAGATAGAAGTTGGAGCTTGAAGAGTGCCTTGTGTTTGAGCCCCTGGTTGCGGAGGTGCAAGTTCTGCTGCTTCATAAAATACCTTTGTTTCTTTGATCCAACTCCATACACAATTCTCCACCAACACACAGTGCCACGTGGCCCCTTTATATATCAGTGCCTTCTATTGAAAAATTGACATCAAATTAGGATTTAATTGGAAGGTCTGTGAACCCATTCTGTTGGTGAAGAGTCACACTCTGACTGAATCCACTAAGTGTAGAATCTGTATTGCGAGGTTCATCGATTCTGCAGCGACTTTCCGACAGAGCATCTGGCTGTCCTATCCCTATAACTGTACAAGTTTAGCATAGCCAACCCATTTAGGGCACAGCAATTAGCACTGCTGCCTCACAGCACCAGGGACCCAGTTCGATTCCCGCCTTGGGTCACTGTCCGTGTGGAGTTTGGACCTTCTCCCTGTGTCTGCATGGGTTTCCTCCGGGTGCTCCGCTTTCCTCCCACAGTCCGAAAGATGTGAGGGCTGGGTGTGTTGGCCGTGTTAAATTCTCCCTCAGTGTATCTGAACAGGCGCTGGAGTGGGGGATTTTCATAATAGCTTCGTTGCAGTGTTAGCGTAAACCTACTTGGGACTAATAAATAAATTGAAACTTTAAATTTTTTTAAGCTAACCTGCATATCTTTGGAGAGTGGGAGGAAACCAGAGCACATGGAGGAAACCCAGGCAGACATAGGAAGAATGTGCAAAACTTGAGAAGCAGAAAATGAACATGTGACCCAACTCTTAAAGTGACAGCGTACCAACACACTGACACCCCCAAATATATAACCAAATATACCATGGAATATATAGTACTCATCTAAGGGTGAGTGGGGCCTGAATCAATCTGAATAATGGCACCCCCCCACAACAATGCAGCCATCCCCCGGCACTGATGTGGGGAGAAAGTGCAAACTCCACAAAGCCAGGAATTGAACCCGGGTCACTGACGCTGTGAGGCAGCGGTGCTAACCACTGTGCTGCCATGTTTGCCACTCTAGCCTTCAAACTTCGCAGGGAGTCAGTGCTGGAGTGAGAGAGAGAACACGGCCTCTAAAAGCAATGTATTTTTCTGTTTCCTCTCTCTTCCCCCTCCCCAGCCACCCCAAGAGGAATTCACAAGCCCTTTGAGCACAGTGTGTCAAGGATGTGGTGTGAAGGAATCAGGATTGTGTGCTATTTGGCAGCAGTTCAATGCCATATAAAGCTAAGCCTTAATGATGGAATAAAGACTTAGATTTACAAAGTGCCTTATTATCATCGACCGCAGAGTTTCACAATCAATCTCATCGAGGCAAGTATAGGCAAAAATCCCAATCCCAGGTATTAAAGGAGAGTTAGTTCCCCCCTCTTCAAATCGTGCCGTGGGATTTATTTTCCAATCCGCAGCCGTCAGGGGAATGTTTCGGCATCTTATAGGAAGGATGAAACATGCTGAGTGCTGCTCTGGAATGTAAGATTTGTTGATTTGCTGAAGTCCAGGAACTTCCATGATCCAGAGCCAAGGAACTAATGCCAGGTGCCATTTGATCTCAGCCCCTGGAGGTCATTCTTTCTTCCACTGAACACAGAAGCAATCCTCGCCACTTTTGTTCATTCTTGACTGTGTAGCGTTATTGTTCCAGATTCAACATTAAACCTTGGCAAGTGATGCTGCCAGCTTGCTGTTCAGTTTTTTTGTTCCCCTTTACTGATCAACACAAATGCAAGGTCCTGGAGTTTGAGCGTGGCCTGTTCCTTGCTGTTGTTTGGGTATTCGGTGTTGCCAGCTCACTATTAAATCATTTTGTTGATAATTTTGCTGCGTATGAAATAGCTGCCTTTGTCACTTAGCTCCATAACATTGCCAATGCTCCAAGTGTGCCCAAGCCTTTGAATTTCTGGATCACAAGATTGAGTTTTGTAGCTGCCTCTCCCCATGTACAGAAAACCACAAGCTCAGCAAATCCCCAAATCCTTTCTTTCCCCTGCTGGCTTCACTGCGTTTTCAACTTCTGCTTTCTTCAAATAATCCTCTTTAAGTTTTATTGGTTAAGTTTATCGAACATTGGGTGAAAAAAACAATGAAGCATTGAGGGGAGGCAGAAGGCTTCTTATTAATTTCATATTTTCTTTCATTCAATTTAAGCTGTGGACATGCCTGTGCAAACACAAGATTCCTTCCCACGTGATGCCAGCTGGAGTTAGGGAGAAGTGAGGTTTTTCTAATCCAGTTATCAGAAACGCCAGACAGGAATCCATTCATCCCACACTGCTGGTGCGAGCTCTTTGCCCAACCAATCCTGAACTAATCCTATAGCTCTTCACTCTCGTTCTCGGCAATCCCAAACTGATAGCTCTGAGAACTTGGAGTGAGTACCAGCCAGGCCAGAATATTCGAGGCTATAGCCAAGTGTTGGTGAGTGGGATTAGGTGGACAGCTCAGGGCCTTTCCTGGGCCTGTACAGACTCGATGGGTCAAAGGGCCTCTTCTGTGCTGCACTATTCTGTGAGAAAGAGGGCCATTTAACAAACTGCAGCAGTGCTGGCTCTTTCGTGGAGATTTTAGACTGATCCCTGAACTCTCTATTTTGGGGCTTTTCTCAAAGGTTGGAATTTGCTCCAGGGACCTGGGGTTCAATTCCTAGCTTGGGTCAGTGTGTGGAGTGCTCCAGTTTCCTTCAATGTTCCAAAGATGTGTAGATTGAGTGGATTGGCCATGTCAAATTGCCCTTTGGTATCCCAAGCTGTGTAGGTTGGGGGAATTAGTGGGGTAACCATAAAAAGTGACACAGTGGTATATTGATAGCACTGCTGCCTCACTGTGCCAGGGACCTGGGTTTAATTCCCCATTTGGGTCATTGCCTGTGTGGACTTTGCACATTTTGCCCGTGTCTGCGTGAGTTTCGTCCGGGTGCTCTGGTTTCCTTTGATAGATGTGCCGGTTAGGTGTACTGGTTGTGCTAAATTCTCTCTGTGTACCCAGGGCATGGAAACTAAAGGATTTTTACAATAACTTTATTGTGGTGTTGATGTAAGCCTACTTGTGACACCAATAAATAAACATCCAGGGTTCTGGGTGAGGTTTCTCCTTACCTTTGTGCAAATGCGCAGGTTAATATATCGGTTGCACTGAACAAGGCAAAGTCAGGTACTGCCAGCTTCCTAAGCCAGTGGATCTATCGAACACTGATTGTTCGAAAATGTACCAATACGTTACTTCCCCAAGTCAGGGGAAGGCATCTCCCGGCAAGAAATTCATATTTAGGAGCATGAACAATAAAAATGGAGGAAAAGCATGCACAATGTGAGTGTGATAGATCTCACACACATACACAGAGACATCACACATCACACATCATACACACATACACACATACACATCACACACATCACACACATCACACACATCACACACACATCACATCCACACACATCACACACATCACACACATCACACCCACATCCGACATCACAGACATCACACACATACACATCCATACACACACTCTCAACACATCAACATCACACAAAGACATAACACATCACAAAAGCACATACACATCACACGACATACACATCACACACTCAATCACACACATCACCACATCACATCACACACACACATCCACACACATCACATACACAAATCACACAACATACACATCAATCACACACAGCTCACACATCATACATCACACACGTACCCATCAAACACATAACACATCACACACATACACACACACACACACACATACACACATCACACACACACACATACACACATCACACACATACACATCACACACACACATCACACACATCACACATACCTCACACACCTCACACATACACATCACACACTCACACATACACATTACACATCACATCTACACATCACACATCACACATACACATCACACACATCACACATCACATCACATACACATCACACACTCACACATACACATCACACACACACATCACACACATCACAACACACACATCACACATACACTCACACCACACACACACATCACACAATACCACACACACACACATACACCTCACACACACACATCACACATACACATCCACACACATCACACACACACATACACACATCACACACACATATACACATCACACAAACACACACACACATGCACACACACACACATACACACATCGCACACACATACACACATCTCACACACATATACACATCACACACATCACACATCACACAAACACATCGCACACACACACATCTCACACACACACACATCACACATACACATCACACGTACACATCACACATACACATCACACACACTACACATCACACGTACACATCACACGTACACATCACACGTACACATCACACGTACACATCACACGTACACATCACACATACACATCACACGTACACATCACACGTACACATCACACGTAACACATCACACTACACTCACACTACACATCACACATACACCACACCACACCACCACACACATCACACATACACATCACACCATCACACCATCACCCACACTACACACCACATACACATCACACACATCACACATACACATCACACACATCACACACATACACACACATCTCACACACACACAGACACATCACACACACAGAGACATCACACACACACACATCACACACACACATCACACAAACACATACATACACACATCACACAAACACACACACACATGCACACACACACACATACACACATCACACACACATACACACATCACACATCACACACACATATACACATCACACACATCACACATCACACAAACACATCGCACACACACACATCTCACACACACACACATCACACACACACATCACACACACACATCACACACACACATCACACACACACACATACACACGTACACATCACACGTACACATCACACGTACACATCACACGTACACATCACACGTACATATCACACGTACATATCACACGTACACATCACACGTACACATCACACGTACACATCACACGTACACATCACACGTACACATCACACGTACACATCACACGTACACACCACACGTACACACCACACGTACACATCATACACATCACACATACACATCACACACATCACACACATACACACACATCTCACACACACACAGACACATCACACACACACACATCACACACACATCACACAAGCATACATACACACATCACACACACACACACACACACACCACACATATACACATCACACACATCACACATCACACACACATCACACACCACATCACACACACACATCACACAACACACATCACCACACACACATCACACACACACATCACACACACACAACACACACATCCATACCAAACACATCACACACACACACACTCACACACACAACACATCACACACACACATCACACACACATCACACACACACATCACACACACAAACACATCTCACACACACAAACACATCACACACACACACACACATCACACACACACACACATATCACACATCACACACATCACACACAAGCACATCACATGCACATCACACACACATCACACAAACACACTCATATCACACAAACACACTCACATCACACACACACCACCACACACCATCACAAAGACACACACACAACTCACACACATCATCACACACACACACATCACACACACACATCACACACACTCACCTACACAAACACACTCACCTCACACACACATCACACACACCACATCGCACATACACACATCACACACACACATCACACAAACACACTCACCTCACACAAACACACTCACACATCACACACACACACACATCACACACATCACACATACACACACACATCACACACAAACACACGTCACACAAACACACTCACCTCACACACACATATCACACAAACACGCATGCACATCACATGCACAGAAAAATACACACACACCATGGACACAAATACCACACAACCACACACATCATGCACATGCACTTTACACACACACAGGAACATTCATAGACACACACACATACACCACAGACACATATACCACAAACACACACAGACACGCACATCACACACACACAGACATACAGACTATCACACACACACACATCACACACACACACTTTTCTGAGAAAAGTGATCTCACTGAAGTATTGTCCTCACTGGTATAATCAGCTGAATAGATACAGGCATCTTTACTGCTGAATAAACAGGAACAGCATATGGTTTCCAGAATAAATACACTGAGATGGGGTTTGACGTCTTAATGGAGTTGAGTGAACTGTTTTCTAAAAATACTCTACCGGTCACGTAGCTCACAGCAGGCCCACTGATGACACACACACACACACACTGAGTGAAAAGCTTTACTGGGACATCACATTCACATTGAGACATTGTCAGCTTTCTCAAGCTTTCAGCCTTCTCTCTCATCTCCTCCTGCACGGTCTGCTACTTTCAAACCTCTGATCTCAGCCATTAAACACTGGCATTGCTGCCCTCAGCTAGAGCCACACTCAGCTTCTTAACCCTACTTCCTGCTCCTTGTACACCTGAAAGGATTCTGATTCGGAGATTAGTTGGTTCGGCCATGCTTACCAAAGGAAGTAGTTGATACCAAAACACTGAATGTATTGGAGAGGGGGCTGGATGTAGCACTTGGGGCAAATGGGATGAAAGGTTATGGGGGGAGATAAGTTGGATGATCAGCCATGGTGGAGCAGGCTCGATGGGCCTGCTTCTACTTTCTATGTTTTTGTGTATATTGTCCCTTAGTGTCCCAAAATATGCAGATTAGGAGGATTATGCCTAGTAGTACAATCACTAGACTGTTAATCCAGAAACTCCGCTCATGTTCTGGGGACCTGGGTTCGAATCCCGCCACGGCAGAAGGTGGAATTTGAATTCAATAAAAAAAATCTGGAATTAAGAATCTATTGGTGACTATGAAGCCATTGTTGGAAAAACCCATCTGGTTCACTAATCTCCTTTAGGGAAGGAAATCTGCCATCCTTACCCAGTCTGGCCTACATGACTCCAGAGCCACAGCAATGTGGTTGACTCTCAGCTGCCCTCCAAGGGCAACGAGGGATGGGCAACAAATGCTGGTCAAATCCTCTGCATGTCATTACCCCATGGTTATTCGATACTTCATCGCAAAGTCCTTCAGTCCATCTCTTGCGTTCTGAATGTGCCATTCACATCATCATCTTTGATTTCAGTTCCTTACGCCTGAAAGTCTGAACAATGTCCCAGAACTGATCCTGAACCATGTGTCAAACAGAATGGCCAAGGTTAGGTACACAGATGTTTCGAGTTTTATTTTATCAGGGTCACAAGCCAGCTTACATTAACATTGCAGTGAAATTACTGTGAAAATCCACACTCTGGCGCCTGTTCGGGTGCACTCAGGCACGGCTAATGCACCTAACCAGCATGCCTTTTGGAGCCAGGAATCGAACCCAGTTTTCCGGCACTGTGAGACAGCAGTGCTGTGGAATGTGACTCAGAGAGATACTGTGATGCTGTTACCTCCGGATACTGAAATCTAACACCAGACACCTCCACATGACCTGGTGAGAGTGCCAATGCCCTGCAGCCCTGGTGGAACAGGCATGGCACAACAACAATGAACACTTGTTGACGGTTCCAATTGTGAACACAAAGCTGGGTGGGAATAAGAGATTTCTCTGTGCTGGGACTGCTGGGTTCTCTGAATCCTACACCAAAGTTCAACCGTGGTCAAGAGAACCGGTCAACCTCTCCCTGCCCCCCACCCCTGGCATCTTCAGAACTTCTGTCTTCACCCAATCTAAGGTCGCCACGCTGATGGTGTTGCTCACTTTACGCCACGCCTTGACTCCTTCTGTTCAAGGTCAGAGATGGTGTGAGCTGGAGCAAAGTGGCAACTGAAGTAGACCACTCTGCCCCTCGAGCTTATCCCATCTGTCAATTGAAACCTTTGCTGATCTGTTTGCTAACTCCCTGCACTTGCCTTTTCAATCTGTTTTTAGACAAAGCCTATCCCCACTCTCGGATTCAGAATGATGAACTGAACCCTTGGTCCTCCAATGTCCCACACACGTGGTTTCCTTCTCCCCTTTTTGATTTGATTTGATTTATTGTTATTGCATGCATTGGGACACAGGGTCAAGTATTGTTTTTTGTGCATTATAGAGACAAAGCATACTGTTCGTAGAGAAGGAAGGGAGAGAGTGCAGAATGTAGTGTTGTAGTCACAGCGAGGGTGCAGAGAAAGATCAACTTAATGCAAGGTAAATCCATTCAAAAGTCTGACAGCAGCAGGGAAGAAGCTGTTCCTGAGTCGGTTGGTACGTGACCTCAGACTTTTGTATCTTTTTCCCGATGGAGGAAGGTGGAAGAGAGAATGTCCGGGGTGTGCGGGGTCCTTAATTCTGCTGGTTGCTTTGCCGAGGCAGCGGGAAGAGTAGACAGAGTCAACGGATGGGAGGCTGGTTTGCGAGATGGATTGGGCTACATTCACTACCCTTTGTAGTTTCTTGTAATCTTGGACAGAGCAGGAACCAGACCAAACTGTGATACATACAATGGGGCATCTGTAAAAGTTGGTGACAATCAGAGCAGACATGCCAAATTTCCTTTGTCTTCTGAGAAAGTGGAGATGTTGGTGTATGTTCCGGGTCCGTGGGATTCTGAGTGACCCCAACTTAATTTTACCAACAGGTTCCTCCTGTGCACACACAGTGGGGGTGGGGGGAGTGGCTTTTAATGGTGATATAAGTTTTAAGATGATAAGTATATAACTAAATATCTTCATTGTGATTAATTAGCTGTTTTTTAAAGCAAAAATATACTTTTCCAATAATAGCTTTTTCAGAATACTCCATCTTTTAAATTCACCCGTGTGTATGACCCAATCTTTAATTTGCTTAATATAAACAATTTTTAAAATGATTTTCTGCACTTACAAACCTCCATCGGCTCTGGGGTAAAGCAGATTCAGAAACAAACAGCAATCGAGGGGATTCTCTGTCAGCACTGCGGGAATAGCATAGTGACATGTTATATCCTTGTGTGCTAGAAGGATATTTCCCCTTCTACATTGCCCAGGTTTTAGGTTTGGGCTCTGTATTCACCTGTCACTTCACAGTTTATTATGGTAAAATAAAAGTTTATTTATTAGTCACAAGTAAGGCTTACCTTAACATTGCAATGAAGTTATTCCTGAAATTCTCCACACTCTGGCGCCTGTTCGGGTCAATCCAGCTCATCTGCAAGTCTTTTAGACTTGGGAGAAAACCGGAGCACCCAGAGGAAACTCACGTAGACAAGGGAGAACATGCAGACTTTGCACAGACAGTGATCCAAACCGGGAATCGAACCCTGGCGCTGTGAGACAACAGTGCCAGCCACTGTTCCACCTTGTTGCCCAGTTGTCCCAGTCTGCTAGCTACACATTAACCCCTCTCTCAGTGAGCTACTGATCTGCTGTAACAGAGACACAGATTCCACACTGACAGTGTGCCAAGAGTCTCACTTACACCTCAGCTAAGGCAGCCAGTGGCTTCACTTTGTCAGCATAGTTGCTGGGTGCACAAGCACACAACACCATTTGCGTACAGCAAGATCCCACAAAGAGCCCAATGGGCCGCTGCTTCTCGGCCTTATTGAGGGATAAATGTTGGTGAGGAAAATGGTCGGCCTCTTCTTCATAAGGTTACCAAAGGCCTCATTCAGGCAGCAACTGGGGTGGCACGGAGGATTAGCACTGCTGCCTTACAGCGCCAGAGAGACCCAGGCTCAATTCCCAGCTTGGGTCAACTGTCTGTGTGGAGTATGCACATTCTCCCTGTGTCTGCGTGGGTTTCCACCAGGTGCTCCAGTTTTCTCCCGCAGTCTGAAAGACATGCTGGTGAGGGTGAGTTGGCCAGGCTACATTTTTCCCTCAGTGTATCTGAATAGGGGATTTTCACAGTAATTTCATTGCAATGTTCATGTCATCCTACTTGTGACACTGATAAAGAATTAGTGTTTTTATTTGTGCTTTTTCGAATGGTGCTTTGGAATAGTGATTATTTTACTTTCCCTGACAGTGGTTGGCCTCACAGTTTTGCTCAGTTCACCTGTATAACACAATGACAAGAGAATACAAGGCATCAGGCCAGTGTGAGACTGGGGGATTTTCACACTAACACAGCAGTGTTAATGTAAGCCCACTTGTGACAATAATAAATACATATCTACCTGGAATCCTGTAAATGAATTCTGTTCTTTTCCAGTCAGGCTTCTTGAGTTATTACATGGGGAATAAAGGAATTGCCTCTGCCAGGGCAGATTCTCGGAGTCTGGGAATTTTGAAAGGAGGTGGTTGGATATATATTTAGGCTGGTGACTGAGTGTTCTAGGTCTGCAGTCACTGTTCGGGTGCTGTGTACTATTAAAAAAAAACTCTCACAACACCAGGTTAAAGTCCAAAAGGTTTATTTGGCAGCACGAGCTTTCAGAACACTGTCCCTTCATCAAGTGAAGAAGGAGCTTTTGTGTCCAAAACTAGTGCTGCCAAGTAAACCTGCTGGACTTTAATCTGATGTTGTGAGACTTCTTACTGTGCTTACTCCAGTTCAACACCAGCATCTCCACATCAATACTATTAAAGAATCCAACAAGCAGGCTTCCTGATTGTCCACAAAGTCACAACTGGCTCAGAGAGCAAACACCAACAGGGGAACATTACCTGTTTTTACACAACAGAACAACAAAGCATTCCACCTTAACTGGCATCCTTTGTCCCATGTTTACTATTGTCACATTCCGTGCTCGCTAGACGGGAATAATGATGTGTTTATTGTTTCATTACAAGCTCAGATGCATATCTTGAAATCGTTTAGATTGGAATCCGCGCAGAAATAAATTCATGGAGCAGCTCACTCCCAGCTACCTGATATTCCTTCCAGCATTCTGCGTGTTGTCCCACTCACAATATTGGCTCAAACTACAGCCTGGCTTCCAGGGAACTGCACTCAGACTGGGTGGGTCAGGGCTATTTCCTGGGGAGGCGATGGCCAAGTGATATCATCACTAGACTCTTAATTCAGAAAATCAGCTCATGTTCTGGGGACTTGGGTTCAAATCCCGCCACGGCAGATGGTGGAGTTTGAATTCAATAAAAAATATCTGGAATTAAGAATCTGTTGATGACCATGAAAACAATGCCAGACAGTGGGGACAAGGGGATTTTCACAGGAACTTCACTGAAATGTTAATGCAAGCTGTGACACTAATAAATAAATATTGCATATTGTTGGAAAAACCCATCTGGGTCACTAATGTCCTTTAGGGAAGGAAATCTGCCACTCTTATCTGGTCTGGCCTACATGTGGCTCCAGAGCCACAGCAATGTGGTAGACTCTCAACTACCCTTGGGCAACTCGGGATGGGCAATAAATGTTGGCCAATAAGTGATGCCCCTGCCCCATGAACGGATAATAAAAAACATACCCTTTCCTGTCTGCTTCGTATTAGGGAGTGTCGATGTTGTGTCTTCTTTGTGGGAAGAAGTGTTGCAAGTTTAAACTTGCAAGCTTTCTTTCTGTGACTGATGCACAAGGACACCAAGTTCTCACTGAGTATCTCCCTCTCTCAATTTACATCTATTCAAGTAATAACCTGCCTTCCTATTATTGCTACCAAAGTGGAAAACCTCATATTTATCCACATTATACTGTATCTACCATGGAGATGTTCATACACTCAGCCTGTCCAAATCACACTGAAACATCTCTGCATCCTCCTCACAGCTCACCCTCCCACCCAACTTTGCACCATCTGCAAATTGGAGAGAATACATTCAGTTCCCTCTCCCAAATCATGAATATAGAATGTAAACAGTGGGATCTGAGCACAGATCCCTGTCGAGCTCAAAACATTTTCAAACCAAATTTTCAGGATTTTTTATGTATTCCATTTGATGGAATTTGATGGATGGGATTCCTGGATCTCTCCCAGCTGCCGGCAAGAATGGAGAATTTGACAACTCAACCAAAACTATATTCACCGTAACGGTAATGGAGAATTCTAGCCTCAGACCAGTTCAGAGGTTTTCTTATCTTATCTGATTTATTATTGTCTAATATATTGTGTGCTGTACAGACAAAGCATGCCATTCATAGAAAAGGAGAGGAGAGGGTGCAGAATGGAATGTTACACTCATAGCTCGGGTGTGGCGAAAGATCAACTTAACATATCGTAGGTCCATTCAAAAGTCTGACAGCAACAGGGAAGAAGCTGTTCTTGAGTCAGTTGGTACGTGAGCTCAGACTTTTGTATCATTTGTCCGATGGAAGGAGGTAGTGTGTATGGAGCCCTTAATTGTGCTGGCTGCTTTTCCGAGGAAGTGTAGACAGAGTCAGTGGATGGGAGGCTGGTTTGCGTGATGGATTGGGCTACATTCATGACATTTTGTAGTTTCTTGAGGTCTTGGGCAGAGCAGGAGCCCATACCAAGCTGTGATATATGTAGAGAGGGTGTGAATCTGGGAATGTAACCTGTCAGTTGATTGTTACTGAACCTATTGAATAGTCTATGAAGTGAGCAGCTGACATGAGTTGGGATCACCCTGAGCAGCTATGGCAGCACTGTTTGAAGGAAGCTGTTTCTCAATAAACGCATCCCCCCAGAAGCTCTGAGTATTTGTCACATTTTCTGCTTTTAATTCGAATTTCCAGCACCATGTTCAGACTTGAGAAATTCATCTTGATCATGGCTGATCATCGAATTCAATATCCTGAGCTCTCCCTTTCCCCAATTCCCTTAATCCCTTTAGCACCAAGAGCGATATCCAATTTCTTCTTGAAATCACACAACATTTTGGCCTGAACTCCTTTCTGTGGGAGTGAATTCCACCCTCTGGGTGAAGACATTTCTCCCCACCTCAGTCCATGGCAGCATGGTTGGCACACTGATTAGCAAAGCCTGCCTCACAATGCCGAGGATCCAGGTTCAGTTCCCAGTTTGGGTCTGTGCAGAGTCTGCATGTTTTCCCTGTGTCTGTGAGGGTTTCCTCTGGGTGCTCCAGTTTCCTCCCATAGTCTGAAAGATGTGTTGGTTAGAGTGCATTGGCCGTGCTAAAGTCTCCCTCAGTGTACCCAAACAGGAGCCAGAATGTGGCCACAAGGCGATTTTCACAGTGACTTCATTACAGTGTTAATGTAAGCCAACTTGTGAAATTAATAAATAAGATAAAAAAATAAAATAAATAATCTTCAAACAATAAATATCCTTAAACTATGACCCTTCATTCTGGACTCCCCCATCATTGCAAACATTCTTTCTGAATCTACCCAGTTTTACCCTGTTAAAATTTGATGAGTTTCTCTGAGATTCCCTCTCACTCTTCGAAATGCCAATGAATATAATCCTAACTGACTTACTCTATCCTCGAATGACAGACCTGCCATTCCAGGAATCAGTCTGGTAAACCTACGCTGTATTCCCTGATTAGCAAGGACATCCTTTCTCAGATAAGGACAACAAGGACAACTTTCTCAGAAAACTACACATGAACCTTGAGGTGTGACCTCACCAACGCCCCATACAATTGCAGCAAAACATCCCTATCCCAATACTCCAATCCTCTCGCTTTGAAGGCCAACATACCATTTACCTGCTTTACTGCCTGTCAAACTTGTGAGTTTTCTTTCACTGACTGATGCATGAGGACCCCAAGTTCTTACTGAGTATCCCCCTCTCTCAATTTACATTCATTCAAGTAATAATCTCCCTTCCTATTATTGCTATCACATTTATCCACATTATACTGTATCTGCCAAGCAGATGCCCAGACATTCAGTCTGTTTAAAACTTGCTGCATCCTCCTCACAGCTCACCCTCCCACCCAACTTTGGATCATCTGCAAATTTGGAGATAATAATCCCTCTTCCAAATCAATAATATAGTTGGGATCCGAGCACAGATCTCTGTGGAACCCGATTAGAAAAAGGCTCATTTTCACCAACACTTCCTACCTGCTAACCAGCTTTCTATCCATCTCAAGACATTGCCTACCATCTCATGTGCTTTAACTTTACATCGTAAACTGTTATGTGAGACCTTGTTCAATGCTTTCTGAAAATCTAAATAAGCCATATCCACTAGTTCTCCTCGTTACTAGTCACACCCTCAAAGAATTCCAATAGATTTATCAAGCATGATTTCCCTTTTGTAAATCCATGCTGACTTTGTCTTTTTATCCCACTGGCTTCCAAATGCCGAGTTATGAAATCCTTGACAACGGATTCTAGTAACTTCCCCAATACCGACATTAGGCTCACTGATCTGGAGTTCCCAGTTTTCTCTCTATTTCCCTTTTTGAATAGCAGGCTTGCATTACCTCCCCTCCAATCTGTAGGAACTATCCCAGAGTCCAAAGAATTTTGGTAAATAGCCACCAATGGGTCTATTATTTCCAGGGCCATTTCCTTAAGTACTCTTGGATGAAGATTATTGGAATCCTGAGGATTTATCCACCTTCAATCCCATCAATTCCCCCAAAACTAATTCTCTACTATTGCTGATTTCCTTCAGCCTCTGACTATGATGTGTTCCTCTCAGAATGTCTGGTACATTAATCATGTCTCCCTTTGTGAAGACTGAAGCAAAGTTCAAATTTAGTTCCTCAGCCTATTTGTTTATTCCCCGTTATGATTTCCCCTATTTCTGACCGTATTATATCCCAGTTTAATCTAGGCTAAGAGAGTGGAGTACTGGGCAGTTTTTAATAGGCCACTTCCTTTCGCTGGGCTTGGTCACCTTGTCCTGTGTGAGGTTACGTGTCTGGCTGAACTCTCCTTGCCTGACTGGAGGAACCCCTGATCAGATGGGGTGGTCGTCTTCACCAGATTGCCAGGTGGGGTTAGGGAGGACCAAGTCAGATGGGTGCGTCTGCACCGGGAAGCCAGGAACTCTACCTGGAGAGAGCCGTCATCAACTGAGGCACGCTTTCAGTCAATGAGTCTGATCTGCCACCACAGCAATATTTGTCTGCTTCAACCTCAACTCCAGCCCGCCCCACGTGCCTGTCAGAGTGACAGAGCCCCCAGTCCTGTGCGTTCTGAGAAACGATCAGATGATCTGTTGTGCTGAGCTCAAATCGATCAGCAAAGCGGAAAATATCATTAGCTGACCTTTAAGTGTACATCACTAAATGGATGGTCCCAGTTGTGTGGAATGATTGAGTCGCTGTTGAAGACACTGAGTGAAGGATGTTCTTGTCTGCACCGTGACCTTTGCCTCAGGCTCCTCGATGGCTGGACACCCGGCTACCAGAGAGTTTGACGTCATTCGCCGGTCACCTGCATCTATGAATCAGGCAGATAATGTTCCTCGGGCTGCTCTCTATTGATTGTCACCATGGCAACCTCAATAGGATTAAAAGCTCTCCGAGTTGACATGGGAGCAAATGGCAGACAAACCTTGTGGAAAAGGGATTGCATTCAGAGCTCTTTCACTCAAACGCTTAGTCACTCTGTCTACTTAGGCAAGGAGGGCAAGGGGAAGCTGACTGTTTCTTTTGTGAGTGACACATCTGTGAGTTGAACCCTTCAGGATGTATTTTTTTCAGCCTTGTCATGACTTGAAGTGGCTCTTTGGGACTGTGTTCTTACCCTGAAGAAGGTCATTCTAATCCTTCCCCTCTAACCCCTCCTCGCCTTTGATTTGGAATCCAAAAGAATATGAAGTGGGATGGTCTGAGACTCGTGTATCCAGCTTTGTGCCTTACCCAATCCCAGGCACGCAGTAAGATGATGTTCCGATGGCAATCCATCAAATGTTTTCTGTTGGAAAAGGGGTCAGAGACAGAATTCCCGTTTGCCTCTTTCACCCCTGTTCACTTTCATTACTCTCCACTTCTCTCCCACTGCTTGACAAGCTGTTTACCAAAACTCACTGTCATAGCATCTTTCCTTCCTTAGTGACTGTCTCCGTCTCTCACTCACTCTGCGTGGATTACAACTGATGTTCCTCATCGTTCAAATCCATGCAGGATTACAGGTATCCAAGGTGAATTCATAACACACAATTCTCCACGGACTGCTGCTCTCGCCTTACCCTGAGATCCACTCTCAGTGTCATTCACCACCATACGCGCACCCTCGATATTAGGGTGACTAGTACTGCTGCTTCAAGCTGAGTTCGATTCCCTGTGTGGGTCGCTATCTATGTAGAGTTTGCACATTCTCCCCATGTCTGTGTGGGTTTCCTCCAGGTGCTCCAGTTTCCTCCTACAGTCCAAAGACATGCAGGTTAGGTTGATTGGCCATGTTAAATTGTCTGTTAGTGTCCTGAGATGCATAGGTTAGTGGGATTAGCTGGTAAATGTGTAGGGATATGGCCGGGGTGGGATTGTAGTCGGTACAGACTTGATGGGCCGAATGGCCTCTTTCTCAGAGCTGTCCTTGTGTCCAGTTCTTTGCTTCGTCTGACACAATGCTATTAGCACCATTTACATTCCCTTCCGTGTCTTTCCCATCAATTACAGCCCCATCCTCACTGTATAACTCTTGTCTGATTCTCTTTGTCTTCAGCTCTGATGAAGGGGGACCCAGGCTTAAATATCGGCTCTATTCACTCTCCACAGATGCTGTAGATCTTCTGCTGAGATTTTCCAGCATTTTTTGTTTTTGTTTAGCAAATATTGATTGTATTCTCTTTCTGAGTAGATTATAAATCGTGTACACTGGGAGCCAGGAGTCGCACGTGTGGAATCTCTCACAGCCTGTGATAGAGGATTGTCAGACAATTTAATCAATGATTTATCAGCTGAATTGAGTGAGGTGCCAGAGTAAATAAGGAAATGAATATTGACATACAGTTAGTGGGAATGGTCGAAGCAGATATCCCCTCTTTGCTTGTCTTAAACCATCAATCCTAAGATCCATTCAAGACAATGCAGCTTCCAATCGCAGTGGACAGAGCAGCGGAGCGCTGCACAGTCAGAGGTACCACCTTTCAGGAGAGATTTTGAACCCACATTGTTGTCTTCTCAAGTGGACACCAGCCACCACCTCAGAGAAGATCAGGGGGAATTCTTACCCATCTCCTGGCCAATGTTCAACCCAGCACTATCACCTAAAGCAATATCAGAGGAGATGATTGTTATCTAAAAGGTTAACAGAGGAGCAGCGTTAATGTCTGCTCTAATATCTCACCACCATGAGGCTGAGTCACATGTCAGTGTAATAGTAAGCCCCTTTAAGAGGATGTGTGTCGGAAAGGCCATGTGATCTGATCGACCAATGGGGAATGAGGGGATTAGAGGCCCCTGTTTCTCACTGCAGTAAGTAACAAACACACCATTGCTTGTGCGCTCAGTTGGCTACCAATTATTGTAGTTATTCAGTGAGACTCACTCTTCCTCTCTCCCTCACTCTGTCTCTCACTCTCTCTCTCTCGAAAGGGGGTGGAATTGTGCCTCAGAGCTATATGCCTACTCTGTAACCTGTCCAGCTGCAGTATGTAACAACCCGCAAGATTCACATGGGGAATCCCTGATTAAACTACCTGTAGGACTGGTGGATTGGCAATTATCTAACCAGGCAGAGCTTGTATACTGAGCTCCATATAAAGCAGGCCCCTGAGTGGGTCCATAATTTCATTGTCCCATTTGGGGCTTGTTACATTTACCATAAGCTTTTGGGTTTTGTTTTATTTTGTACAAGAAAGCATCATTCCTCTACAGCTGACTCTTGGACTCAGGACTAGCGAAAACAGAGTCAATCTACACTGTTTCCAACAACCAATTCTCAAATCCCGAGTCCAAGAAGGATGGGTTAAATTTAGAAAGGCAGTGAATACTGTATCACTGTTTGTGGGGTCTTATCACATGGAAATGAATTTGCAGCTTTTCCATGTGATTAGAATGACTTACACCGTAACTATGCTCTCTGCATGGCGCAGTGCTTGTAAAAGATGCTTGATAGATTTTTAACTTTAGTTATTATTGTCACAAGTAGACTTACATTAACATTGCAATGAAGTTACTGTGAAAATCTGCCGCCTGATCGGTTACATTGAAGGAAAACATAGCATGGCCAATGCACCTAACCTGCACTGCAATTACGTAGAATCATGCACGGGATTACGGAGAATGAGTTCTTGGTGAGACTGTGGTTGGTGCTGACTCGATGGGCCGAATGGCCTCCTGCACTGTAGGGATTTTATGATTTTCTCCTGCTCGGCCATGGGGTCAATTTGGAAATAGGTTTTCTTTGAAAAAGATGAAATTTCATTAATTGGCCAGTCTTTCAAAAGAATCTTCACTCTGCCTTGAAGTTTCAAAATCAATGTTCAGACTCATTGTTCCCTGGAGTGAGTTGGGTGGAGGAGCGATTTGTGACTGGTGCAGTAAGGTCAACGATTGATTCTATTTTTTATTTTTTTGTGGGTTTTTCCTTTTTACGAGTAGTTTAACTTTACAGCAGAAGTAAGTTGCGGGGTGAGCTGGGAAGGAAAACCAGACTATACAGGAGCAGAGTGAAGGCTGAAAGGGCTTTGGCACAACCGGCTTTGGCACTAACAGGCAGAGGCAGGGCAGGTTGTGTTTTCTTGGTTCTTCCAAAACAATAAAGGAAGTGGTAAGTATGAATGAGAGGCCAGTTTGTTGCTTTCGATGTTGGATGTGGGAGTTCCTGGAGACACCTAGCCTCCTGGAAATCCATATCTGTGCTCAGTGCATGGAAGTGCAGCTCCTGAGGGATCACGTTAGGGAACTGGAGCTTCTGCTCAATGATCTTAGTTTAGTTAGGGGAATGAGAAATTAATAGAGAGAAGTTACAGGCAGGTAGTTACACCGGGGCCTCAGGAGGAAGACACATGGGTCATGGTTAGGAGGACCTCCTAACCATGTTTGAAGGGTGATGTACGGACCCCTGTGACTGTCTCCCATAACAATAAGAACTGGGTGAGAGATGGGAGAGGGGAAGGGAGTGACCAGTCAGTGGAGGGATCCCCTGTGGTTGTCCCCCTCCAGAATAGGTTTATCGTCTTGGATACAGTGGAAGGGGATGACCCTCCAGGGGTAAGTCGCGGTGACAGATCGCCGGCACAGAGTCAGGCTCTGTAGGCCAGAAGGGAAAGAGAAGGATTAAGAGTACAATAGTAGGGGTGGGATGTGATGGTTAGAGGAATGGACAGGAGATTCTGTGCGCGCATTTGAGACTCCAGGATGGTAGTCTACCTCCCTGGTGCCGGGGTCCTGAATATCTCTGAGAAGGTTGGAAGCATGTTAAAAGGGGAAGGTAATCAAACAGATGTCATTGTCTACGTTGGTGGAAATGACTTAGGGAGAAAGGTAGGGGGATTCTGCGAGAGTAATTCAGGGAGTTGGGTACCAGGCTAAAATGTAGATCCTCTAGGGTAGCAATCTCTGGACTACTCCCAGTGCCATGGGCTAGTGAAGCGAGGAACGCATGGCTAAAAGACTGGTGCAGGAGGGAGGGATTCAAATTCGTGGATCACTGGGAAGTCTTCAACAGAGGATGGCACCGGTACAAGAAGGAAGGGTTACACCTCAACTGGAAGGGCACAAATATCCTGGCCGGGAGTTTTGCCACTGTGGTACAGGAGGGTTTAAACGAATGTGGCAGGAGAGTGGGGATCAAAACAATAGGTCTATAAGCATTGGGGCTGGGCATGAGCTTGGGGCCAGAACAAGGCTGTCTAAGAGGAAGAACATTCTGGAGGAGGATGATCTCAGTGGGCCTGGAGGTCTGGAGTGCATCTGATTCAATGTGAGGAGCAGAACAGGTAAGACAGACAAACTTAGAGCCTTAATGCTTGGGCGGAACTTGGATGTGGTTGCAGTGACGGAGACTTGGTTAAAAGAAGAAGAATACAGCAGGATATAGATAGGCTGGAAAATTGGGCAGACAAACGGCAGATGGAATTTAATCCGGATGAATGCAAAGTGATGCACTTTGGTCGAAGTAATGCAGAGGGGAGCTATACAATAAGTGGCAGAACCATCAAGGGTATAGACACACAGGGAGACCAGGGGGTGCAAGTCCACAGATCCTTAAAGGTAGCAGCACAGGTGGAGAGAGTGGTGAAGAAGGCGTATGACATGCTTGCCTTTATAGGACAGGGTTTAGAGTATAAAACTGGCATCTGATGTTACAGCTGGATAGAACGTTGGTCTGGCCACATTTGGAGTCCTGCGTCCAGTTCTGGTCGCCACACTACCAGAAGGACGTGGAGGCTTTGGAGAGAGTGTAGAGGAGGTTTATCAGGATGTTGCCTGGGATTGAGGGTCTTAGCAGCGAGGAGAGATTGGGTAATCTGGGGTTGTTCTCCCTGGAAAGACAGAGAATGAGGGAAGACCTAATAGAGGTGTACAAAATTATGAAGGGCACAGATAGGGTGAACAGTGGGAAGCTTTTTTCCCAGGTGGGAGGTGATAAACATGAGGGGTCACAGGTTCAAGGTGAAGGGGGTGAGGTTTAACTCAGATATCAGAGGAACATATTTTACACAGAGGGTGATGGGGGACTGGAATACACTGCTGGGCAGGGTGGTGGAGACAGACACGCTGGGATCACTTAAGAGTTACCTGGATAGCCACATGGATAGACTGGGAATAGAGGGATACAAATGAATGGTCTCGTTGGAGCAATGAGCAGCACAGGCTTGGAGGGCCGAAGGGCCTGTTTCCTGTGCTGTACTGTTCTTTGTTTGTTCTTTGTACTGGGCAAACCAAAATCCATTCCTCAGTTACTCCAAAAAACCAAATTCAAAATCCAGTTGAATTGAATTCAAGGTCCCAACAAGAGAGAGAAAGACAAGACCCAAGGTAACCAGATAAGACCTTGCATCCCATCCTTGGCTTCATCTGAGTCACACCCCAGGAACACAATGTCCCAGTGAAGTGATCCCGCTGATATTTACAGAGAGTGAATCTCAGGGAGCTCTGAGTCCCTATTATCACTCTTTGTCACAGCCTGTTCCTGCTATTCCGAGAACAGTCACTTCCTCAATACATTGTCTGCCAGATCTATCTGGAAGTTAGCAAACTGCGATTGCATTGTCTCCTGTCGTTGTCCCCCTCGATAACCGAAGCTGCCTCTCCGGAACAAGAAGCTTTTTTATTGATTCGCTGCCCACACTGCATCTTCAGTGGAAAGCAGCCAGTTTCTGTCCCCTCGTTTTGTGTTCAGGCCCACAGATAACCAGAAAACAAGTGGCTGTTTCTTCATTCTCTCTCTGCACAATCCTTTGTGTTCATTGTTCTGAGCCTGCATAAACCTCTCGACCTCTCTCTCCTCATGAAGAGGCTCTTTAATCTCACCTCTTTCACAAGATTTTTCAATGCTCTCTAACCATTCCACTGAAACTTTTTACCACGTTTAAAAGTTCAAGTTAATTTCTTAGTCACGTACAAGTCTGACATTCACACTGCAATAAAGTTACCGTGAAAATCCTCTCGTCGCCACACCCCAGTGCCTGTTAGGGTACACTGAGGGAGAGTTTAACATGGCCAATCCACCTCACCAGCACTTCTTTCAGACAGTGGGACGAAACCGGAGCACCCAGAGGAACCCACACAGACACAGGGAGAACGTGCAAACTCCACACAGTGACCCAAGCTGGGGATTGAACTCAAGTCTCTTGCATTGTGAGGCAGCAGTGCTAACTACTGAGGCACCATGTCACCATTCTGTTTAAGTGCAAGTCCTTGATACTTGGGTGTTGCTACATTGCAAAAGGAACGTTTTTAGCCTGGAGAACAGGGTATTGATGCCTGTGCACCATGAGTACTGGGGTTGGCACACAATTCACGTAAAACTGTACGTAGACACCAGGTTGGCAATCTACTGCAGTGCCCAGGGAGCGCCGCGCTGTCGGAGGGTTGGCGCCGAGGAAATTTGATATCAGGCCTTCGATGGTGCAGTTTATTGTGTCAATATGCACAGTGTGTGAACGTGCAAGTGTAGTGTCTGTGTGCATAGTGTGTATGCATGGGTGTACGTGTGTGCAAGTATAGTGTGTATGCATATTGTATGTATGTGTGTACATAATGGGTGCGTGTGTGTGCTTATGTACAGTGTGTGCACACATTTGTGTGTGGATTTCAGATTGTGTGGGAATATTATTTCCTTAAACATCCGGCATTGAGGAGTAGAGAAATTTAAGTTTATTTATTAGTGTCACAAGTAGGCTTACATTAACACTGCAATGAAGTTACTGTGAAAATCCTTAGCGGCCGCACTCTGCCGTTTGTTTGGGTTACACTGAGGGAGAATTTAGCACAGGCAATGCACCCTAACCAGCACGTCTTTCAGACTGTGGGAGGAAACCCACGCAGACACAGGGAGAACGTGCAGACTCCACACAGACAGTGACCCAAGCTGGGAGTCGAACCCGGGTCCTTGGCACTGTGAGGGAGCAGTGCTAACCACTGTGCCACTGCACGCCCCCACTCCCCTGTGTCCATTTCCATGTATTATTTACAGCATTCGGTGAACAGGTAGCTGGATAATACCAGACGCTTGTCCATGGACCTCTGAGCAGTATGATGGTGGTGTTGGTGGTACGCTGTGTACACTCACAGGCTCTTATCACGGGTTCACTTCATCTGAATAATGTTGTGATTAGTGCAAAGTCCAAGTGAGGGGGAGCTGATAAGAGATTCAAAGAAAGGGAACCAAAGTGAAAAGAAAATCACCCACACAACAAGGGGAGAAGATAGGAAGTAACACAATAAAGAGAGAGGTTATTTTAGCACCTTGGCAGTGCCCACTCAGCAACTGGGTGCAGGTTCCAAGGTTCAGATTCGAAGCTGGCTGAGGAATCTAATCGATTGATTGGGGCTGGACTCTGAACTCTTGCACGCGGAGGCAGGAGTTACTCGGCAGCTGCCTTCTTGCCTGGGAGACTGAATGTGACAAAGACTGATGCTTGTCCACAATCCTCTGCTGTGTCAATTCACAGTGAGCTCGTCTCTGTGGAGGGGAATGGGCCGAAATGGCCAGGTTCATCAGTTCGTGAGATATAGGAACAGAATTCGGCCATTCAGCCCATCGAGTCTGCTCGGCCACTGCTCCTCATCCCCATTTTCCTGCCTTCAACCCATTACAAACCTCCTCTCTAAACTTACTCACTGCCCCAGCATCCACCGTACTTTGGGGGAGCGAATTCCACAGATTTACAACGCTTTGGGAGAAATAGTTCCTCCCCAACCCTGTTCGAAATTTGCTAGAACTCAATAAGAATTTAGCAACACCAATTTTAAATCCAACCGATTTATTTGATAGTAAAATTGTGAGCTTTCAACACTCTGTCGTGTCTTCGTCGGGCAAATGCAGTGTTCTGGTCTGCAATAGCACACATCAGCACAGGCAGTCAGAGATTGCTGATTAGAATGCGAATCCTTACATCTAACCTGCTATTCAAGTGTTAAAGTGGCTAACAATGTGTGTGAAGGGAATCCTGAGCATTGGTTAGAGAATTGTGTATTTTCTCCAGACAGCACAGTAAGTGAGGTTTTTTGCTAACCCAGGCAAGTTACGGGGGTTACAGATAGTGTGTCATGAAGCCAAGATCCCTATTAAGACCGTCCTCATGTGTGCGGAACTTGGCTATCAGTCTCTGCTCAGCGATTCTGCGCTGTCGTGTGTCACGAAGGCCCCCTTGAAGAACATTTCCCGCAGGTCGGAGGCCGAATGCCCATGACTGCTGAAGTGTTCGCCCACAGGAAGGGAACTGTTTTGCCTGGTGATTGTTGAGCGATGCTCATTCATCCGCTGTCGTAATGTCTGCATGGTCTCCCCAACGTACCATGCTTCGGGACATCCTTTCTTGCAACGTATTAGGTAGACAATTTGCTACCCCTTATCCTAAGATGAGAATGTCCCACAAGAGGAAGCATCCGTCCCACATCTACTTTATCCACACCTTTTATCAACCTGTATACCTCAATTGGATTGACAATCGTAAGGGGGCAGTTGGCATTGGCCCCAAACCCATGGCAATCTGGAAACGTGGAATAGCTGGAATTCTCCCATCTCAAACACCCCGCTACTGCTATTGGTGAGAACGGAGAATTTGGTGCTCAGCCACATCTCTATTCACAACAGTGGGACTGGATAATCCCAGCCCCGGGCGAGGTGGGAGAATCTTTGTCAGAGAGTCACTGTAAACTATCTGCTGTCAAGGTGAGAATTGAATGATGTAAAGGGAGCTACATTTACCAGAGTTCAGGTGCAGGAAAGAAACATATAAAAGAAACATTCCCGCATTTAAATCTCCTTCAACAGATGAAACAAGGTGGGTTTTGCTCTTTATATTTTAATATTCCTGCTCTTTCTCCAAGGTTTCTGTGTGTTTGAATCTCGGACAATATCAGCTGTCCTTGTTAGGGGAAATGGATGATGTATAGATGAATGCATGGCAGTGGGGGATCGCTGGGTGAATGTAAGGAGTTTAACACTAACAAAGTCATTGACAGCTTTCATCCAATCCCTACAGTGCAGAGGGAGGCCATTCAGCTCATTGGGTTTTCACTGACTCTGTAACAAGCCACCTTACCCATGCCATCTCCCCTCACCCCTGTAAGCCCATGCATTTCTCATGGCTAATCCCATCTAACCTGCACATCTTTGGATATCAATAGTCAATTTTGCATGGCCAATCCATCTCACCTGCACACCTTTCAGACTGTGGGCTGAACCCAGAGGAAACCACACAGACACGGGGAGAACATGTAAACTCCAGACAGTGACCCAAGGTGGGAATCGAAGCCAAGTCCCTGGTACTGTGAGGCAGCAGCACTAACCACTCTGCCACCCTGCTGCTTTTAAATAAAGCCCATAAATTCTAGCAGCTAGGTAAGATTCGGTATTGAAGTGGATTGAACAGTGCTGAACAAAGAAGAGTTGGAAAGAGCTAAACTGTAAGAAAGAAAGAAATTGCTGGTTGTTTGGATGAGGAAAGAAAACAGAATTAAAATGTCTACATTTGGACATTCCACGCACACATTCTATCCTTCAACAAGACATCTTCGGAAGTACAAAGTTCAGTCTGAGTGAGGTTGAAAAAGGCAAGTAGTCAATTAAATTGTCTCAGCTGGAGACTATTTCTGTACAAAAATACACAATTTAGCTCACAGTTTGAAAGCCAAGTCTTTGAACAAGCTCATTGTGTTAATTCATCACATTGCTGGGTGGAAGGTTATTTTGATGAAGAACAGTTGGGCAGTTTGGGCCTATCCCATCTGAGTTTAGAAGAATGAGAAGTGACTCTAATCAAACAATATTGGGTTTGATCCTAGTGGATGCTGGGAAGATGTTTCTGTTTGTGGGAGAGATTGGAACACGGGTACGCTGTTGAAGAGTAAGAGGTCTCCCTTTGTCAATGAAGAGATTCCTTTTCCCTCGGAGGGTTATTGGTCTGTGCAATTCTCTGTGCCAGAGAGTAATGGATCTTGGTCACAGAATTGATTCGCTGTTGAGTTAGAGACTGTGTTAGGTCCTCGATTGACAAGGTGGAGTCAAGGGTTCTGGGAGCCAGGCAGGCAAGTGGAGTTGAGACCACACCAAATCAATCTTCTCTCTATCAAGTGGTGGAGAAGAATTGAGGGGCCGAACAGTCGCCTTCTGCCCCTATTTCATTTATGTTGTTGTCTGTCGTCATCAATGAGGACCTTGACACCATTAGTCATTTGGAGGCTGGTTGTGATGTATCCGAAGATGACTGATCAGGCCAATTCAAACATGGGGTGTCCTGGCACATACTGGACAGACTTGTGTAGACACTGTAGTTGTTACGCTGGTGGCTGTGGGCTTGTGCAGCTCATGCTTCAGTTGTATTTCAGTGATACAACTTGCTTCGTGAGCTTGACAGGCTTTGTGAATGAGGCAGCGCCGGGTAGGGCGGTTTGGTGCCAACGTTTTCCCAGGTGGTCATGTCTATGTCACGTGTATAGATTCGAATCAATGCACCAGAACTAGCAGGAGTGAGACCACATCTTTAACACAGTATCGCTTCAAGGAGAGATGCAAAAGCAGGACGGAGAAGGTTTGTTGACAAATACCAGGAACATTATCTTGTGAGGAAAAGTTGGAGACACTCAGCTTGTATCTCTTGGAGTTTAGAAGAAGACGAAGCAACTTGATTGAACCTGAGGGTTTCATAAGAACATAAGAAATAGGAGCAGGAGTAGGCCATCCAGCCCCTCGAGCCTGCCCCGCCATTCAATAAGATCATGGCTGATCTGTAGTGGTTCAGTACCACTTTCCCTCTTTCTCCCCGTAATCCTTAATTCCCTTGTCAATTAAAACTTATCAACTCTTGACTTGAACATATTCAGTGAGGAAGCCTCCACCACCTCACCAGGCAGAGAATTCCAAAGATTCACCACCCTCTGCGTGAAGAAACCCCTCTGCAACTCTGATCAGACCCCCCCCACCCCCCTAATCTTGAGGCTGTGCCCTCTCGTCCTGCTATCTTTGCTAAGCGGGAAGAGTCTCTCAACCTCTACCCTATCAATCTCCTTCATTATCTTGTACGTCTCTATAAGATCCCCTGTCAGCCTTCTAAACTCCAAAGAGTACAAATCTAGCCTATTCAGTCTCTCCTCATAATCCAACACTCTCATCTCCGGTATCAGCCTAGTGAACCTTCTCTGCACCCCCTCCAAGGCCAATATATCCTTCCTTGAATGCGGTGACCAAAACTGCACACAGTACTCCAGCTGCAGCCTCACCAGTACCCTATACAGCTACAGCAGAACCTCCCTACTTTTATATTCTATCCCCCTAGCTATAAAGGCCAACATTGCATTTACCTTCTTAATCACCTGCATACTGTGTGTTTTTGTGATTCGTGCACAAGGATCCCCAGGTCCCTCTGCACCATCGCATGCTGCAGCTTTTCTCCATTTAAATAGTAATCCTTCCTACCGTTATTCCTACCAAAGTGGATAAGCTCACACTTGCTAACCTCTCAACAGTGTGCAGGTGAAGACCATAAGATGGCCGTTCAGCCCATCGACTCTGCTCTGCTATTCGATGAGATCCTGAGTGATCTGACACAACATGGAGAGGGTGTCCCCGCCTTGTGGGAGCAGCTGAAATTCAGGTTAGTGTTCAAACATAAGAGTTCACCCGGGGAAAATGGAGCTGAGGCGAGAAAAGACTTTCTCTGAGGGTGGTGAGTCTTTGAACTGAATCCTGAAATGGTGCAGAGTCTTTAAATGGTGTGAACTTTCCCTCAGGCCTGTCAGGGAATGGGAGCAGGTGAGGGGCGGACATTGGAAAGGTCCGTTCACCTTGGGTGGGATTTTCCAGTCCTGGGGCGAGCATGACTGGAAAACCCCATCCTTTGAGCATTTTTAACGTAGGGGTGGATGGATTCTTGGTGAGCAAAAAGGGTGAAAGGTCATTCGGAGTAGGCAGAAGGCGGATTTGAGGTCACTGTCAAATCAGCTATGACCTCGGTTAAATGGCAGAGCAGGCTCAAGTAGCTGAATAGCCTACTCCTGATCCTAGTTCCTGGGCCTACATGGGATCATTTTCTCTCTCCTTCTGTCCTCCATCTCTGTCTCTCACGTTATGCCTTGTTGATCTGAAACAATCCCATTTTCAGACACAAATATCAGAGCTGGCATCGAGTCCTCTTCCCACAGCGTGCTGGGGAGTGATACATTGTTGTTCTGGGACATCGATTACAGTGGACATGTGACAATGTTGTTTCTGCATCATGTGGGAATAAGTGGACAATAGAACTCTGTGTCTCTCTTTGGGGTGTCGTTGATATAAGATTGTTTGTAGGCCAGGCCCACAAGCTCATCCGTTTTTGCATTTCTGTCTTTCTCTCCGGTATTGGGGTAAATTACCATCCGAATGTCACTTCAGCTGAAATACTTTTCAGGTAATTGAATATCTGTGGTGTATGAATAGGCCCTGCATTGTTATTGTGGAATCTGTCACAAGGGGAAGTTTATTCTCCCGCCTCTGGGGTCAATCAGATTAACAAAGGATTATTCTCTTTCTCATTCTCTTTTTTTGTGTGATTAGGGTCTCACTGACATGCAACACTTCTTGTTAACTTCAATTTCTTTCTTAGGTTTACTGCTATGTGACCCCCTCAGGCGATAGGCATCCAGCCTCTTGAGCATTCATTGCGTCACACAAGTTTACAGCATGGAAGCAGGCCCTTCAGCCCAACTTGGCCATGCCACCCTTTTTTTAAACCACTAAGCTAGCCCCAATGGTCTGCATTTGGCCCAAATCCCTCTATACCCATCATACCTATGTAACTGTCTAAATGCTTTTTAAAAATTGTATCTGCCTGTACTACTACCTCTGGCAGCTTGTTCCAGACACTCAGCACCCTCTGTGTGAAAGAATTGTACCTCTGGACCTTTTATATCTCTCCTCTCTCACCTTAAATCTATGCCTTCTGGTTTTAGATTCCCCTACCTTTAGGAAAAGATATTCACTAGTTACCCTGTCTGTGCCCCTCATTATTTTATAGATCTCTATAAGATCATCCCTAAGCCTTCCACAGTCTACAGAAAAAATTCCAGTCTATCCAGCCTCTCCTTATAACTCAACCCATCAATTCCTGGTAGCAACCTAGTAAATCTTTTCTGCACTCTAGTTTAATCATATCCTTTCTATAATAGTGTGACTAGAACTGGACATAGTTTTCCAAGTGTGGCCTTACCAATGTTCTGTACAACTTCAACAAAACATCCTAAGTCCTGTGTTCAATGTTCTGACCAATGAAACCAAGCATGCTGAATGCCTTCTTCATCATTCTGTCCACCCGTGACTCCACTTTCAAGGAGCTATGAACCTGTACCCCGAGATCTCTTTGTTCTGTAACTCTCCCCAATGCCTACCATTAACTAAGTCAGTCCTGCCCTGGTACAATCTACCAAAATACATCACCTCGTATTTGTCTAAATTAAACTTCATCTGCCATTCATCAGCCCACTGGCCCAATTGATCAAGATCCCATTGTAATCTGAGGTAATCTTCTTCATTGTCTACCATGCCCCCAATCTTGGTGTCATCTGCAAACTTACGAACCATATTTCCTCAATTCTCATCCAAATCAGTAATATAAATGACAAATAACAGTGGACCCAGCACTGATCCCTGTGGCACACCGCTGGTCACAGGCCTCCAGTTTGAAAAACAATTCTCCACATCCACCTTCTGTCATCAGACTTATTTTGCATCCAATCGGTTGCCTCATCCTGGATCTGGTGAGATGTAACCTTATGCAACAACTTAGCATGTGGCCTTGCTAAAGTCCATGTGGACAACATCAACTGTGCCTTCCGTTTGCCTGGGTCACGAGCTCGAGGATGCTCTCTCTGTCTCTCTCTCTCTCTGTCTCTTTACCTTCCTGTTATCCAAGAAAAGATGTTCCACAAAGCCAAACTTTTGGTCGTCTGCTCTCACAGCTCCTCATTTGACACTTGGCCCTATGAAACACTGATAAATCGGACACGTGTGCTGTGTCAAAGCAGCCAAGAGGAGATCTTGTGACACGGTGGGTTGTGTCTCTGCCTCTGAGTGAGAAGCTGTGGGCTCGAACCCCTAAGCAAGGAGTTGATGGCCGAGGAAGGTGTGCTGATAACACGGTCAGTCTGTAAACCCTTCCAAACACAGGCCCGTGGGGAAAGAGTAGGCGAGCGAGATTTACTGGGTGAGAACCAGGACAGGGATGATGGGCTGAATGGCCTTCTTCCTGTGCCGTTATGAGAGCATTGCAAATCGGTGATCTAACTCAGATGGCCAACTCGCGGTTAGTGACCCTGAGAAGTCTGATGAAAGATTCCTGAGGTGAAGGCAGTTCTAGTAGGTTATGTAACTGCTGAGTCAGTGCGAAATCTCTGCAGAATTGGTTCTGGTGTCCTCCTGAGCCCTGTGTCTGTGGGGAGAGAGCTGGGTAGATCACTGAGGTATCTGAGATACTGAGCTGCACCCTGCCTGAAACCAGTTCTCGGCTTACTCCCGTCCATTGATATGCAGAATTTATTCTCAGAGATATTCAGACTTGACCTTTCCTGTGGGTCCCAGTCTGGCCCGAAAGCGCTGTCAATGTCTCATTTCTCTAAATGGGCTTCCTTAGTGAAAATGACAAAACTTTACCAAGACCATGGTGCATCACGGTGGCACAGTAATGAACATTGTGGCCTCACAGCACCAGGCACCCGGGTTCAATTGTGTGGGACCTGCATGTTCTCCCTGTGTCTGCGTGGGTTTCCTCTCATTGTCCAAAGATGTGGCCATGGTAGATTGCCTATCAGGGGACTAGCTAGGGTCAATGCATGGAGTTATGGGAATCGGGCCTGGATGGGATTGTGGTTGGTGCAGACTCGATGGGCCAAATGGCCTCCTTCTGCATGGGGAGATTCTACAATTCCGGCAAAACATCTCTTGTCCTGAAGACCACATTGACTGAGGGATATATATTGAGCTGATCACTGAGGTTTTGACACAAAGGTCTGAAACACACACATACACGAGGCTCTATTCAATCTGAACTCTTGAGTTCTTGCAATTTATTGAACGAACAGAAGATTTTGGCAGAAGAACGGCCTGGCGTTAGTGAGTGGTTGGTGATATTGATCGATCATCGCGTGATTCCCCCCCCCCCCCCCCCTCCCCCGGACTGGAGGCAGAGAGCGAAGCAGCTTTGTAGAATCTTGTTGTTGTGTCTCCGTGTTCACACTTCACACAGGACGTCAGGATTTTCTTTACTGTAAATCTTGTATTTGCAAAGCCTCTTGTCAAAGATGGCCTCACAGTTACTTGGGACATCCGGCACTTGGGCGTAGCTGGCAGCAGAGGGGAAGAGATAACAGTGTTAGTTAATCACCCTTTCACATTCGTATCGCCACTAATCCCCCTTGAGTAACATGGGCCAGATGATGTGCAGTGACCCTTATTCAGGCCTGTATTAGCTCCACTGTTCTCCCCCAGACCACACTCTCATTCTTTTTACTGATTTCTGGGACCTGGGTGTTGCTGGCTGGGTCAGCATTTATTGCCCTTCCCCAGTTGCCCCAGGAGGGCATTTGACGGTCACCCACATTGCTGAGGCTCTGGAGTCACGTGTAGGCCAGACTGGGTAAGGATGGCAGATTTCCTTCCCTAAAGGACGTTAGTGAAACCAAATGGGTTTTTCCAACAATGACTTCACAATCATCAGTAAGTTCTTAATTCCAGATGTTTTTTTGAAACTGAATTCAAATTCTACCATCTGCCTTATCGGGGATTTGAACCCGAGTCCTCAGGACATTAGTTAAGCTCCTGGATAATACCATTAGCTGAGTCTCGTGATAATACCACTGCGCCATCAGCTCGATAGGTGAACAGATGGGAGACAGCATGGTCCATAGACAGGACTGCTGAGGTGACAATGCTGTTTGATACGAGGTTCTCCTCGTGGACTTCCCTCCCTCAGCACTGTGACGGGATTGTCACATCCTAAGTCAGTCTCGGGGGTGGGGTGGGGGGTACAGGGAAAGAGTACGGAGAAGCCAGAACTTACTCAGTGCAGCATATCGCAGTCACCTTGCCGCAGTAACAGGTGTAACAGTCTTCACTTTTCCACATTGCTCCGACTTTATATGACATTCCATTATCCAAGCAGTCTGCAAGCAGGAAATCTCACGGTTAGCCTGGCGTCTCTGCCTTCAAACAGCTGTGACCTCCACTTGGGGTCGATATTGTTTACCCCAAGCGTCCTGTGTGCTTGACAGTCAGTGACTGATCTTCCCCACCCAATCCCCCGTGGGAAAAAAAACCTCGATTCTAAATTTCCCATCCTTGTTTTAGAATCCCGACAATGCAGAAAGAGGCCGTTCGGCCTATTGAGTCAGCACTGACTCTCCGAAAGAGCATCTTACCCAGGTCCTCCACTCAATCCTATCCTTGTAAACCCATGGTCAATCAAGCTAACCTGCTCATCTGTGGACTGTGGGAGGAATCCAGAGTACCTGGAAGAAACCCACGTAGACACGGGGAGAACATGCAGACTCCGCACAGACAGTGACCCAAGCTGGGAATCGAATCCAGCTCGCTGGTGCTGGGAAACATAAGTTTGATATTGATTTGTTTTGATATATTATTGTTACAAGTATTGGGACAGAGTGAAAAATACTGTTTCTTCGGCACTACACAGATAAAAATACCGTTCATACAGCACATAAGGAAGAAGGAAGGGAGAGGGTACAGAATGGAGTGTTACAGTCACAGAGTTACACAGAATCCTACAGTACAGCAGGAGGCCACTCAGCCCATTGAGTCTCCACTGACCACAATCCCATCCAGGCCCTATTCCTGTAACCCTACATATTTACCCTGTTAGTCTCCTGACATTAAGGGGCATTTTAGCATGGCCAATCAACCTGTCCTGCACATCTTAGGAATGTGGGAGGAAACCAGAGCACCCGCAGGAAACACACGCAGACATGGGGAGAGCATGCAGACTAGGATGTAGAGGAAAATCAGCTTGGGGTGAGGTAGGTCTGTTCAGAAGCCTGGTGGGAGCAGGGGAGAAGCTGTTCTTGAGTCAGTTTGTACATGACCACAGACTGTGGCATCTGAAGAAGGAAGGAAGTATCATTGTGACACCGTACGGAATCCTTACCCCATCTCTGATGTCTCCCCCGGCTCCTACAATCCTCAGAGTGCTCTTCTCTGCTCCAAGTGTTGCCTCTGTACAGTCCCACACTGACGTTGCTGGACAATTTTCAGCTGCCCTCTCTCTATTAATTTCATAGACTTTCAAACACACTGTTGCTCAGTCCCATTCACTCCTCTTGCCGTTCGATATTACATTTTGTTTGCCAAGGCCCTGACCAAATGCATTGGGAGATTTCACCACGTGACGGGTGCTGCGTACATTGAAGTTATTATCACTCTCCCTCGACAGTCAGCGTGTTCCTGATTCTAAAACTGTTCCTCCCCGCGTGACAGAACGGTTAGTACTGCTGCCTCACAGTGCGAGGGACCTGGGTTCGATTCCCGGCTTGGGTCACTGCCTGTGTGGAACCTGCGCCTTCTCTCCGTGTCTGCGTGGGTTTCCTGCAGGTGCTCCGGTTTCCTCCCACAGTCTGAAAGATGTGCTGGTCAGGTGCACTGGCCGTGCTAAATTCTCCCTCAGTGTTACCCAAACAGGCACCAGAGTGTGGCAATGAGGGGATTTTCACAGCAACTGGGCAGCAAGCAGACCAGTCACGAGTAGCAGTATCGAGGAAATTAAACTGTCCAGCTTAGAGTACAGTTCCATTTTAAAGACAGTGGGTCAGTCAGTGTCCACCTCGGTAACTTCATGCTGCTTTTCTCACTGGGCTCCCTTTATTCTATGGATGCTGCTGCTCTCTACTGGTGTAAGCTGTGAATAACCACTCAATTCCCAGGTCACTGACTGTGCAAAGTCTGCACCTTCTCCCCGTATCTGCGTGGATTTCCTCTGGGTGCTCTGGTTTCCTCCCACTGTCTGAAGATCTGCAAGTTAGCCGAATTGACCATGCTAAATTGCCCCCGAGTATCAGGGGATTAGCAGGGAAATACGTGGGCATTACGGGGGGATATCACAGAAAGCTGTCGGGGGACCCAGTTCATTAGGTATGTTCACAAAGGAGCTGGATGTAGGCCTGGTGGCTATAAGGATCGAAGGGATATTAGAGGAAGCAGGAGTGGGATACTGGAAGTGCATGATCAACATATTAAATGGTGGAGCAGACTCAAAGGGCCAAATGGCCTCCTCCTGCTTTTATTTTTCCATGTTTCTGAGAGTGCTTTGCAAATGTAAGACTTTAAATCATTCACACTGATATGTATTGGAACAGAGTGAGTAGTTCACGATGTTATTTCCCTCTCCCTCACTATCTGTGAAACGTTGTACAAGCTCCCTGAGGGAATCTGAGTGTGGCTGAGAAGCAGGGTTACAGGAAAGGGCTTGTCTGTCTTACCTGCCTCTGTCTTCATGACAAATTTGCAATCAGCGTCACACAAGTCCAAGGTGAAGTAAAGGAGGATTAGACACGCAAAGATTTTCTGTCAAGATAGAGAGGCGACATTGAAATCATAGAAAGAGGCCATTCGGCCCATCGAGTCTGCACCAAACACAATCCCACCCAGGCCCCAAGCCCACATCCCTACATATTTACCCACTAATCTCTCTAACTTCTGCATCCTGGGACACTAAGTGGCAATTTTAGCATGGTCAATCAACCCTACCCGCACATCTTTGGATGTGGGAGGAAACCAGAGCACCCGGAGGAAACCCACACAGACATGGGGAGAATGTGCAAACTCCACACAGACAATGAGCCGAGCCGGGATTTGAGCCCAGGTCCCTGGAGCTGCGAAGCAGCAGTGCTAACCACTGTGTCACCCAGACAATGGAGAAATGAGTTCCTGTTTTTCCCTTCACCTTTCTGCAAAGGGAACCCCACCTGATGTTACCATGATTCAGTAAGACTATTTCCCTCCCCATCCCAATCTGCAAGGCAGGGTGTCATGGGTCCAACCAGGCTGAAGCTACTTATTAGTGTCACAAGTACTCTTACATTAACACTGTAATGAAGTTACTATGAAAATCCCCTTAGTCGCCACACTCCTGTTTGGGTGCACTGAGTGAGAATTGAGCATAGCTCAAGGCACCTAACCAGCATATCTTTTGGACTGTGGGAGGAACCTCATGCAGACATGGTGAGCACTTGCAAACTCTACGCAGACAGTAACCCAAGCCAGGAATTGAAGCCAGGTCTCTGGCACTGTGAGTGTGCAGAAGAGTAGAAGATGGAGGGTAGCAGAGGAGGGGTCTTTTTCGGCTTGGAGGCCCGTGACTAGTGGTGTTCCGCAGGGCTCTGTACTGGGACCTCTGCTGTTTGTGATATATATAAATGATGCAGCTGGTGTGATCAGGAAGATTGCTGGAGTTGTGGATAGTGATGAAGATTGTCAGAGAATACAGCAGAATACAGATAGGTTGGAAAATTGGGTAGAGAAATGACAGATGGAATTTAATCTAGGTAAATGTGAAGTGATGAATTTTGGTAGACCTAATGCGGGGAGGCTATACAATAAATGGCAGAACCATCAGGAATATAGACACACAGAGGGACTTGGGTATGCAAATCCACAGATCCTTAAAGGTGGCAGCACAGGTGGAGAGGGTGGTGAAGAAGGCATATAGCATGCTTGCTTTTATTGGATGTGGTATTGAGTATAAAAGTTGGCATATGATGATACAGCTGGATAGAACGTTGGTTAGGCCACATTTGGAATACTGTGCCCAGTTCTGGTTGCCACACCACCAAAAGGACGTGGAGGCTTTGGAGAGAGTACAGAAAAGATTTACCAGGATGTTGCCTGGTATGGAGGGTCTAAGCAATGAGGAGAGATTGAGTAAACTAGGTTGTTCTCCCTGGAAAGATGGAGGTTGAGGGGCGACCTGATAAAAGTGTCTCAAATGATGAAGGGCGTAGATAGGGTGAAGAGTGGGAAGCTTTTCCCCAGGTCGGAGGTGACAAACACAAGGGATCACAAGTTCAAGGTGAGGGGGACAAGCTTCAATACAGATATGTGAGGGACATATTTTACAGAGGGTGATGGGGGCCTGGAATGCACTACCAAGCAAGCTGGTGGAGACAGACACGCTAGGATCAGACTGATCTAGATAGCCACATGAACAGACTGGGAATAAAGGGATACAATCGGATGGTCTAGTCAGGAACACATGATCTGTGCAGGCTCGGAGGGCCGAAGGGCCTGTTCCTGTGCTGTATTGTTCTTTGAGTGCAGCAGTGCTAACCGTAGTGCCATGCGTATATATCTTTGGGACTATGGGAGGAAACTGGAGCACCCGGAGGAAACACGCAGGGAGAGAACATGAAATCTCCATTCGGACAGCGAGCCGGGAATCGATGCCAGGTCCCTGGTGCTGTGAGACAGCAATGCTAACTCATTGTGCCACCGTGCCGTCCCACTCCTGGACTGAGGGAGGTCTTTGGTTTTTGTTTTGTAACCCTTGATGGTATAGGAGCAGGTTTCTGATCCCCAGATGCATACTCTCACATAGTGAGTGAGTTCCACATTGTCACCACTCTCTGGATAAAGAACTATGCTCCACGCTGGCATTAGGTTTTTCCTTCCAAATGCAAAGAAAGATCTCTGTACCTTCTCTCGAACCCTGTACAATGCTGACTGTAACCTTGTCTGCTGTTACACACTGACCATAGTTTCCCACTGGTGGCACAGTGTTCTGGGAACATGGAGAGATTTGCTTTTTCTCACTTTGAGAGTCTCTTCCCAAACAGGGGAAGAATACTGGGCTTCAGATGGATACCTGTCTAACATTGGGATAGCGAACAAGGTGTGAGGGGCTGAATGGCCTCCTCCAGAGAATATGTTCGAGAGGTCAGTGTGGTGGAGACCCAGCGCGAACATTATCACTGTGCACATACACTCCGAGATCACAGACAGCGGACTTGTTGGTCTCTCTCGCTTCTTCTCTCTTGAGCAAGGATTCAGGGAGCTACCCTAACTGTTGATGGAACTCAGCACAAACCACCCATCGGGTTTCAGAGCTTCGTGATCAAATAGCCAAGTTTAACAATTAATAAGCAATGGACCAGGTAGCTTCCAAATTATACTCACAGAGGTCATTTGACCCCATTATGTTTGTTCTGGTTTTCTGAAAGAGCTACCAGTTATTCTCACTCTGCTTCTGGGTGTAAATAGCAACATGACAAAACAAGAGGAGGCTGTTCAGCTCTTCCAATGAGATCATGTCTAATCTGCATCATCTTTGTTCTGTTGTTCCATATCCTTTTACTAGCTCGCCTGGAAGAAATCTATCATGCTGAGATTTAACATTCTGGTGCTAGTGGATCTGTAAGATTTTTCTTTTAAATTATGTTCTCTGCAGCATTCTCAGCCTCAGCTTATGTCAGTGTTGCTGGGCTCTCTGGTTAGAAGTCCCTTTCAACCCTGCTTCAATGGTTTAAATGGGGTTTTGTTTATTTCTACTCAGAGCCTCAGGTACTGTCTGGAATGGTTTTATGCATTGTTAGGAGGAAGGCTGGCTGGCAGGCCATGTGTTTTTTCCCTTCTTAGTGAGCTTAAGATTTCATTTTTCAGTTTGGCTACTACTGTAGTTTCAGTTTAGTTTGGAAGGCAGTGGACGTCAGACTGAGAACAGATTTTCTCTCTCTCTCCCTAGTATTCTGGGAAGCTGTTCTGACTCTTAGTTATTCTGGGTGTATCCAGAGGGCTGCTAAAAGTTACAAAGCTGCGGACTGAGCATACCAAATCTACTGAAGGACTCAGTCCTGTGAGCATTGGTCTTTGCTGTGTTAAACCTGTGGATATGAACATTAATCTTTGCTGTGTACTTGTAGAAAGGGTTTTTTTGTTTGAATGGAACCTTTCAGATAAATTTGTTAAGGGTTATATATTATCATGGTGGTTTTGTTTTTGCTTGTAATTGATAAAAGTTATTGCTAATTTTCTTTCAAACGTGTTTGTATATATAATTATGGGAAAATTCACAAATATAATTTGTTTGTAAAAGCTCCCTAGTGAGTCATTTGAATCAGACTTGAACCATCCCATGCTCTCCTGAGCCAAATTCAAAATTAGGATCCAGGTGGTCTTTGTAAAACAATTTAGAGTTTCTGATCTGGATTATAACAGCATTCATTGAGAGGAAGTTCCACCACTCTTTGTACACAGAAGCTTTTCCCTTATTTCCCTGCTAACTGGCCTGGTTAAGATGTGACTGTCCGTCTTTGACATCCCCACATGAACGAACATGGCATGTGCTCTTACAGTCCTGTATATCTCTACACACGTTAGTGTGGAATGGAAACTGAGACTGACCTGTGCCATGGCTTGTAGCTAATGAATCTTCACCAAGATGGATGGAAAGACACTCTGTGATCTGTTCCTGATGCCTCCGGAAGAAGCTCAGCCAATCTGCATTGATGGCAAAGATCCCAAATCAAAGCAGTTCTTCAGCTCCCAGTCAGGCCCTGCTCCACAACACTGGCAACATGAAGTGTGGGAGAGCACCTCTTGCCTTGTCAGCAGCTGAAGGGAGATAAAAGGCAGGCGAAGCAGTTCCTCACCCTCCAACCACTGGGAGAAATGAAAGAAAGAGCTCTTATATAGGGGCTAATATCACTTTCCCCTGATCTCCCAAAGCCAGTGAAGTGAACTGGCCGTTATCTAAGTAAGGCATGTACTGTTTCCAGAACATTGTATACCCACGGACGAGACAATCTGTCTTTTGTAACACTGCTGCAAGGATGAACATTACTCACAGGGAACAGGGTGATAATGCTCCAAAAGGGAGGCCTCGAGTCCCCTTCTGCCCGTGTGAGAGAGTGCAAGGTACCCTTAGCATTGCACTCACGGGGGAGGGTCAGCGAGGCTAGACAATGGGTTCACTTTGCCTCCCCCACCGTGGCCGGATGGGGAGCGGGTGTGGGGAGGAGGGGAGAGTGAGGGAGATGGGTTGTGAGGCCATATTTGGAATTCTACTACCCCATCTCCCAGGGGAATAGCAGCGGGCAAGGAGGGGACAATGGAAAGGTCTGCTGAGGTGGGGGCAGGGTTTTCCGATCTCGGGGCCCTGTGACCTCCTGACTCTGCGATGGGATTGTTATCGACTGGACTCGTGCACTGGGAGCTGCAGTTACAAAGATACCTTCCAGTCTCGAAGGAGGTGGGGTGGCCCGTCTTTGAGCATGCAGGTCAGGTGAAAAACTTAACATTTTAAAGCAGGGAATGAGCAATAATCTCTTAACCAGACACAGCAGGCAGTGTGGAAAGCTGCAATGAAAATCCTCCCATCCATTGATTCCCGCTGCCTCAGGAAAAGCAGCCAGCATAATCAAGGACCCCATGCACCCCGGACATTCTCTCTTCTACCTTCTTCCATCAGGGAAAAGGATACAAAAGTCTGAGGACACGTTATCAACCGACACAAGCACAGCTTCTTCCCTCTGCTGTCAGCTTTTTGAACCTGGCGCTAAGCTGATCTTTTTCTGCACCTTGGCTGTGACTTTAACACTGCACTCTGCACACTCTCCTTTCCTTCTCCCCTATGTACTCTATGAACGGCATGCTTTGCCTGCGTACTGCGCAGTAAACAATGCTTTTCACTAATACATGTGACAGTAATAACTCAAACCAAAAACAGAGTCGGAGATTCTTGTTGATTTGAAGGTTTCTCTATGTTCTGTGTATATCCCAGTGATGTGAAAGGAAGTTCAAAGATATGTGGGTTAGGTGGATTGGCCACGCTAAATTACCCTTGAAGTGTCGGGTGGATTAGTAAGGGTATGTACATGGGGTGATAGGGCCTGGCTGGGATTGTGTTCAATGGGCCGAATGGCCTCCTCCTGCACTGTAGGACTCTATGATTCTATGCTGAGAGAATTGACACCAGTTGATGAACAGAGTGTGACAATCTGTGCCAAGAAGTGACTCGCCTATTCCCTCCAGGGCTTCCTGCTGGCTCGCTGCATCTTTAGGTGTCACAAACATAGAGTTGTGATGTGATGTTTTCTTGGGAAAAAATTCCTCTGGAATGTACCCAAGAAGCCTTAAAAATGGCTGCAAGAATCACCTGACCCTTTGCCACAGAGATGCAGCTTCCAGTAGCTTGGAGCCAGAGGCACCCAGATATGAAAGGACTTTTAGAGATATAGTCACATCTTCAAACAGAGGGTGCTTTTCCCTGGAACGGCAAGATTCCTTTGAACACCGGGGCTGAGGAGGGAATTCTGGGTTTCCCAGTTGGATTACCGCTTGCCCCGTTTGGAATTGTGTCCAGGTCAAGTGATAGCTGTCACTGAACTGTTTTAATCTGTGTAAGTGCAGGTTTCACACAGCCAATCTGTGTGCAGAACCGCTCTGAACTCTGAGAACGATTGTCAGAGAGGGTCCTTGGCCAAGAGAGGATCAAAGAGGAAGGTTTTTAAAGACATCAACTCTAACTTCTGCCATAAAGATCCAGGCAAACACCACCAGCGCAGAATTAGTGAAGAATAGGAGAGTTTAATTCTCAAAAAACCTGCCAAATCCATCGAGAAAGATAATTATTTTTAATTCATTTGTGGGATGTGGGCATCGCTGGCTGGGCAGCATTTATTGTCCATCAAAAAACCTGCCAAATCCATCGAGAAAGATAATTATTTTTAATTCATTTGTGGGATGTGGGCATCGCTGGCTGGGCAGCATTTATTGTCCATCCTTGAACTTTGTAGCTTGCCCATTTCAGAGGGCAGTTGAGAGTTAACCACATTGCTGTGGCTGTGGAGTCACATGTAGGCCAGACTGGGTAAGAACAGCAGATTTCCTTCCCTAAAGGACATGAGTGAACCAGATGAGTTTTTCTGACAATGGTTTCATGATCAGCAGTAGATTCTTAATCTTTTATTGATACAAGTTCCACCAGTGGGATTTGAACCCAGCTCTTCAGAAAATGAGCTGAGTTTCTGGATTAACAG